>JXCR01120031.1:0-40145 GCA_002079205.1 Phalaenopsis hybrid cultivar | reverse complement strand
ACTCTCAACTTCAATTGAAATTTCCACTCACTGGTGTTTTTAACTTTAAACCTTATTTTTGGGTCATACCTTGATATTTGGTTGTTCAAACTATTTCAGGTACAGGCCTGGTTAAGAAGAAAGGTTTTAAGGGTTCTTTTGCTGAAGCAGGAGCTTCTGCTAAGGTTTTTAGCTATGCTATTAGGCAAAAATGTTTTATGTTGTTCTATATTTTCTGTCTTTTCATCATATAAGCTAATTCTTTAATGTTCAGACATTTGCAGTTTTGTCTGGCGTTCATAGTCTTGTTATCTGCTTCCTAAAGAGAATGCGAGGAAAAGATGATGGTATGTGACGTTGCTATTTATCATCTTTATTTACTTAAAAGGAATATATTTTATGTCCCTAATCTGTATATTCTTATTATGACAGTCATTAATGCTGGGGTCGCAGGCTGTTGTACCGGCCTTGCTTTGAGTTTTCCAGGTGCTTATTTTCTCAATCCCTTTTTGCTAAGAGTGGTGAAAATCTTTTTTTAATTAATGAGTCAACGATGGTTAATATTTGCATTAATGTGCAATGGCATATTGTTGAATCATTTTGGGACATGAGATCTCATATCATTAGTGAACTCATACAATTTGAGAGAGACATTGTGGAAGAAGTGCGAAGAAGTTGAAGAATATCCTTAGAGAAATAGTTAGAGATTTTTTTTGAGGATCTAGGATCGAGGAGTGTCTCATCTTCCCTTTTTCTTTTTTATTTGTTATGTAGCCTATGTACCCGAGCAAGGGGTCTAAAGAATGAAATATAAAACTAGGCTGAGATTGTATAGTACAGAGCCCGAGCAGACTAATTGTAGATAACACTACTGGTGTGGATTGTTATATTGTTATTAAATGATGATATGTATGCCGACATACTTGAGCTCTCTTCTTTCTTCCTCGAAGAGCTACTCATCAAGCTCGGTGGTGTAGCTAGACAGTTGTCGATGAGCTTGGAAGGACTCAAAAAAACATGAGTGAGCTCAATTGGAGGAACTCGCCGAAATGCTGACATGTTTAGGAGGTAGTCAAGGGGTTCTTCTGGGCGGCGAGAAGTTCTATAGCTTGTCACTTCCAAACGTACAACTAAAGAGTATGATTGACGTAGTTAGCACCACATCATTAAATTCAAGTTGGTGGGCTTGGTCTGTTAAGCCCATAAGACTCGTTTAATATTTGAGCTTTCCTATTGCTTAAGGAAACACATTTTCCGATATACACATATGGTAGGTCAAGCATTTGCTTTTGCANTTTTCCGATATACACATATGTTAGGTCAAGCATTTGCTTTTGCATGTTGGTTTTCTTCCGTGGTAGTAGTATCCTTGTTGGGAGAAAGAGAAAGAGGTCAACATAGGTTTTTTGACTATTTGTGTGGGATCATCTTAGTTTCAACTATTTAATGCTTCCATATTCTTCTTGAATATGACCAAAATAACCCTTTTGTTGATTTAGGTTGGATTAGATTTGAGGAGTTAGTGGATTATTTTGAATCAAATTTGAAGAGTTAAGCTACTAAAGCGGACACATTGGATAGTCTGGGACTACAATGAACCACTTAACCTTTTTCACTTGGGATAAAATAAGTGAGAGAGAAGTTGGATATAAAATTACTACAGAAACTTAGTAGATTAGGCACAAAACTTGCTTTGTATGGCAAGTTTAACTCCCTTGCATTCATGAATGAATGTAGAAAAAGAAAATTCCACTTTAATTGAAAGGAACACATTATTAATTTCTTTCCATACAATCCTGTAAATTTTTGAAAAATATGATAACGATCAAACATCATTATGAGATGACTTGTAGGAGTTTATATCAATAATTTTGATTTATTTTTCTACTTACGAGAGCAAGAGATGCCAAGAGTTTTCTTTGGCATCACCACACTTGCCTTTATAGCCAACATATCTAAACAATACCACTATGCTTGTCGATACTACCGCAATGCTTTTATTTTTGCTATCAGAGTGCAACATGACCACTACAACAAGAACAACAACAATAAAGCCTAAATCGTAGTACGTGGGGTCGGCTACATGAATTCTTTTTCTCCATTATGTCATATTTAGTGTCATATTTTCATTTAGTTTTAATAAATTAAGATCATTTTTTATACAATAAGCCCAAGTTTTCCTCTGCCTTTCTTAACATAAGTCGAATTTAAAACATCTTCTCTCTAAATCGGATCATAAAATNCTCGCTTCCTTCCTTCAACCCCGTAGCTACCTGTCCTCATTAGTGGTCGAATAACTTATTTTAGTTGAGACACAGGGTGAACTCCCATGTCATTGCTTTATACTCCTCTTTCTTTCAATAATATTGGTATCCAATTTGAAATAAATTAGTTGCTTGAGAATCTCATTAGGTTGGAGTAAAGTTAATTTTAAACCAATCCCTACACCTTATATTAATACTAATAATAATCAAAATAGTAAACTTATTTAATAATGAATTTGAATCTATGATGAGATTCAACAACAACAACAACAACAAAGCCTTAATCCCACCACTACATGCATCCTTTTTCTCCATTACGTCCTATTTAGTGTCACATTTTCATTTACTTCTAATAAATTAAGAACATTTTGTATACAATAAGCCAAAGTCTTCCTAGGTCTACCTCTACCTTTCTTAACATAAGTCGAATTTAAAACATCTACTCTCCTAATCGGATCATCAGATGTTCGACATTTAATGTGACCAAACCATCTAAGACGACTTTCTCTAATTTTGTCTGTCACAGGAGCTATACCAACCTTATCATGGATATATTCATTTTGCATTTTGTCTCTAAGTGTAAAGCGACTCATCCACCTAATCATTCTCATCTCGGCAACACTTAATTTATTATTATGCTTCTCTTTTAAAGGCCAACATTCAGCGCCATAGAGCATTGCAGGTCTCACCACCGTCTTATAAAAGTTTCCTTTCAGTCTAAGAGGTAATTTTCTATCACACAAAAGGCCTGAAGCATTCCTCCACTTCAACCAACCAACTTAAATTTTACTATTAACATCCCCATCTATATCACCATCACTTTGAACAACAGACTCAATATATCTAAATCGTTCACATCTTTTAATAATTTGATCACCCAAAGTTACACTTCTATCAATAGAGCTACTAATACTAAAATTACATTCCATGTATTAAGTTTTAGTTCTACTTAAAAGAAGGCCTTTNAAAAAAAAAAAAAAAATTCAATTTTGCATGATATGGTGTTAGAAATGTAAAAAAGTAATATTAAAGTGTCGGATATATAAAGCCGTAGGAATTGAGTGGTATGTATGTAAACGCCCATAAATTCAAATACATTTCGAATAAGCATGCATGAATATGGTTACTCCAGACAAAAGAATCATGAAATTTTGGAGCATGAAGTATTTCTACGCACAAATATATAGGGCTGTTAACGATCCAATTTCGAGCCGAGCTAGGAACACCTCAAAATCTGCTTGAATGGTGCAGCTCATGGCTCATTATATTCAATTTTGAGTTAGCTCTGTTCAAAATTGAATTGAGCTCAATCCGGTTGGAAATTGAAACGAGCTGGCTTTTGAGTCTATTTGAACCCGAAATCAGCATCAAAATTGAAACTAGCTGCCTCAAATTGAGTTACTTGAATCTGTTACAGCTCAAAATTGATTCGTGGCTCATTATATTATCTATCATTTTTATATAAAAAAATACTTCTAGCCAATCTCGAGCTAGCTTGATCCTCTCAATGTGTCTCAAAATCAGCCCGAAAAAAAAAAAAATCGATCTAGAATTTTGGCTCTTAGCTAGACTCATTTATTTTGATATGGTCTCTAGTCTAGCCAACATTCCTATCAATCTTCAAACGATTAAGAATCTTCGAGTGAAATAAAACATATATATCTTCAGGTTCGTCTCTTAGCTTATATTAAATCCTATAATTACATATTTATCTTTAGGTTCCCCTCTTAGCTTAAATTTTCTATTATTTCTTTTAGATTTATTTAGTTTCTTTGAGTGAAACCTAATTTAAAGTTTTTGGCAATGAAATCTCGCATGTTGTCTCTAGATTTGAATTAATTATAGATGAAATCTGATAAAATGATTTTCTTGTTAGCCGTGCTTCGGTTATTGTGCATGTGTTGATATTCATATAATTTAAGCATTAATTTCATACAGGTTAAGCTTTTAAAATATTTCAAACAATTCAGACAATACAAAACAAATTGTAACAATTTGAATAATTCGAATAATTCAAACAATTCAAATATATTTAAAACAAATCAAAACTAAATACAAACAATAACTTCACAAACAATTTCG
Source organism: Phalaenopsis hybrid cultivar (assembly GCA_002079205.1). NCBI lineage: Eukaryota > Viridiplantae > Streptophyta > Magnoliopsida > Asparagales > Orchidaceae > Phalaenopsis > Phalaenopsis hybrid cultivar. Next base: position 35,820 of record JXCR01120031.1, on the reverse strand, counting down.
AATACGAGCATATTTAAAATATACTTAATTTCAAACAAACCAAACACAAACACGAACCCTGCTCGTTCATGTTCAGTTCGTTTACACCCCTAGAAACAAGATGATTTTGGCACAACTGAGTCGCCTTTTTTGTTCTAATTTAAATGTTCTAATTTATATTTGAATTTTATATATATATTTCACAAGTTTAGTGGCGAGAAAATTTTCAAAAATTAGATCTATGAGAATATAATAACATCTAGAAAACTTTTTCTCAGAAAAATAAATTTATAATACTCTATTTCACTTTTTAAAAATTAATATGGGTGCCATTTTTTTGTGATCTAAAAGACTTGGGAGATACAAATGTAAAGAAAATTAGATATCAGATATGTAAATATATGAAAAATGGGTGGCATGCATGTAAATGCCGCTTATTTGAATTTGAAATTAGCAGGAATCTTCAGTCAAATCAATGCTTTATATCAAGGAGAAAATTCTAATTCCATAGATGAAAGTAAACTTCACCANCATCTAGAAAACTTTTTCTCAGAAAAATAAATTTATAATACTCTATTTCACTTTTTAAAAATTAAAATGGGTACCATTTTTTGTGGNAGCATTGCAGGTCTCACCACCGTCTTATAAAATTTTTCTTTCAGTCTTAGCGGTACTTTTCTATCACACAAATAGCGCGAAGCATTCCTCCACTTCAACCTTAGCGGTACTTTTCTATCACACAAATGGCGCGAAGCATTCCTCCACTTCAACCAGCCAAATTGAATTCTACTATTAACATCTCCATCTATATCACCATTGCTTTGAACAACGGACCCAAGATATCTAAAACGTTCACACCTTTTAATAATTTCATCACCCAAAGTCACACTTATGTAACTAGAGCTATTACTATTATTACATTCCATGTATTCAGTTTTAGTTCCTTATGTATATATAGCAAAGGAAAATTAAAATCTTGTGCAAATTAGCATTTTATGGATTCATCGATAAATATGATTTCTTGTATTTAAAACACGATACTTTAATAGTGTAAGAAATAATAAAAATAATAATATAATAATGTTGTGATATGTATGTAAAAGCCATTTAAGATATTTAATTAACATATTCTGTAAATTTTAAACTTTTTTTTTAAAAATGAAATATGCAAAATTAACATTTCATATCAAAATTTAGAATGAGCACTTAATAAATTATATAATATTAAGAATCTTATAATAAAATAATTTACTCACTAAATAATTTCAAATTCTTATATAAAAATAATATTATTCAATATATTATTTACTGTAAATTAAACAATTATATGTAAATATTTTAAAAATTAATATTAACATAACATTATTATTTTAATTAAATTTTCACTTAAGTATACATATAAAAATATCATTCTAGAGTTTTATAATAAAAATTTTACTAATTTTAAGATAATAATAATCATAATAATTTCAATGATTATTCAATACTAAGTATATTTTTAATTGAATAATATATTTATAATATTTTTTAATTTTTTTACTATCTAAAGAGAATAAAGTTATCTTCTCATTACATAAATGAATGATTGAAGATTAGTTAAAAAAGTTACTAAATTATAAGTAATGATTATAAAAATTAAACAAAATAAAAAAATCATTACAAGCAAATTAAATACTTGCTAGATTCTAATTCCTAATGAATCTGTTTAAGGCAATTGCACTTCTTAATGAGTGATTGTGCACCAACAGTGGTAGTAAGTTGTTGTGAATAAGCTGGTTATTTTTTTGTTTTTTTGCAATTTGATAACAGTCATGATGCAGTTATTTATGGATAAATGATCATTCTGCTCATGTACTGTAATGTTGTTTACCATAGAATTATTCATATTAGTTCATCTCATACTTGAAAGCAAATATCCATTTCAAATATTACAAATAAAAAATAGACAGAGTATTAAACAGTGAGTAGCATAAAAAAAAATAATAATTACTAAAATAACAGTCAATAATCATCACTGCCCCCGCACCAAACACCACCGCCCACACCATCCTCACATTAAATACCACTGCCCCCACACCACGTCCAGAACAATCACCACTGCCCGCACCATCCATACACTAAACACCAAAACCCCAATAATTCATGTGCTATGTTTGTAAATTTCTCGGAACTTTATGGAATAATCCTGAGATAGCTGAATAAATATCCCAAAACTTATATTCTATTTGTGTTATAGGCCTTATTATTCACACAAATAATCCAATCGTGCCAAACTTCTTTTCCCCAAAAATTATATTAGCAAAATTTCATCCAACTAACATACACCAACCCCACATGATCCAATCTTCCAACAATGTTCATTTACATACACAACACATAGTTCAAATGAATTTACATATCTCGCACAATAACCTCAATATTTATGCACACAACACCCAAATCAATAAAATCACATCAAAATAAATACCATTACAACATCCTATATAAACATAAGGAAATTATGGTGAAGCAGTAAAATACAGACCAGCATGGCTAGCATCACTCGATGCAACCATGAGTGTAAACACACAAGAATTGTGTGATGGGTTTCTAAATTTTCCTAAACAATATATAAGAAGGAGCATCTCAAACATTCTAAAATCTCCACAGAAAAAGAAGCAGCCGAAACATTACTCGTAACCATATTGCATCCGAAATTCCCAATCCATATTCATAACGTACCCAACACCTTAAACATTTGTGCTAACAAATGCACCATCAACTATCATCCTTTTCTCAATATTTTCACTCAAATATTAATTTTTTTTATGAAATCCCAATCCATATTAATGAAATGCAAAGCAGACGAAAGAATGATGTTCATATATCGCTCTGAGCATTTATCAAATTCACACTCATATATCACAAATCAACGTAGGAAGAAGGAAGCAAAAGGTCAAAACCTTCGGGGTGATATGTACGTAATCGTACAAAAAAAACAAAAACAAAAAACAAAACAAAACGAACGTAGAAATCGACGCTATGAATGCATCAACGAGACACAACAAAACGACTGAAATCACAAGCACATAAAAAGATTGGGGTTGTAGCACCGAGAATAGAGAAACAAAGGACTTCACTGGTGCTATGTAAAATCCAAAAAAAAAAAAAATCTTTGTGCAAACCATGCAACTCATAGTCAAATCCAAAAAAAAAGATATGAAGGGGAGAGGAATGAGGCAAATGCCGGCAAAAAACTATTCAAATACGTCGGCAAGGGAAGAGAAGGAGTAGAGAAAAAAACCCTAAGCAAACCGCTTGCGGGGCGCCGAGGCCGATGGGTGGGAGGGCACGGGGTAAAGAATGCCAAATAATAATGAAGCTCGGACGGGATCGCGGTGCAGCTTATCAGGCAGATTTAGTAAAACGCGCCCGTGACGCGCCAACCAAACGAACAAAACTACAACAGCGGGTCGCGTCACAGTTGAAAAGCTGCACCAAACACATCCTGAGATCTACATACCCAAATCACTGTTTCACACCGAAACATAAGAAATTAAAAAAGAACAAAATCGATACAATAATAAGAAGTTTATCCGTTGATTGAGTTTGTCGGTTTTATTTTATTTTGCCAAATAATAAGAAGTTTTGCGTTGTGACTCTCATTTTGCTTGCTTGAAGAAATNTTATGCTTCTCTTTTAAAGGCCAACATTCAACGCCATAGAGCATTGCAGGTTTCACCACCATTTTATAAAATTTTCCTTTCAATCTAAGCAGTACTTTTCTATCACACAAAAGGCTCGAAGCATTCCTTTCACTTCAACCAACCTACTTGAATTCTACTATTAACATCCTCATCTATATCACCATCGCTTTGAACAACATACCCGAGGTATCTAAATCGTTCACACCTTTTAATAATTTGATCACTCAAAGTTACACTTTTGTCACTAAAGGTACTACTAGAATTACATTCCATGTATTCAGTTTTAGTTTTACTCAAATGAAGTTTCTTGGCTTACTAAACTCTTTAATATTATTTTAAAAGCTAAAAAGATACCCGAGGAGTGAAAGAAGAGTATTTTGATCCCCATTTTTAAGAATAAAGGGGATGCACAAGACTGTGAACATTATAGAGAAATTAAGTTGATGGGTCATACTTTAAAATTATGGGAGAGGATGATTGAACATAGGATAAAATGAATTACAAAGATTTCTCATAATCAATTTGGATTTATGTTACGCAGGTCTATTATGAAAGCTATACATTTATTGAGAGGTTTGATGGAGAAATTCAGATAGAATAAGGAGGATCTACATATGATTTTTATTGATTTAGAAAAAGTTTACGATAAGGTTCCAAGAGATATCCTTTGAAAAGTTGTAGAGAAGAAATGTATTGATATGACTTATATTCAAGTCATTAAAGATTATTTATACTAGAGCTGTTACTTGTGTTCGAACGAAAGGAGGATAGGCCAAAAGTTTTCCTATTTCTGTTGGATTACATTAGGGATCGGCTTTAAGCCATATCTTTTTGTTTTAGTTATGAATGCTCTTACTGGACATTTACAAGAGACTGTACGTTTGTGTATGCTTTTCGTTGAGGATATCCTCCTTTGGATAAGACCAGAGAAAAAGCTCTGGAAAAACTTGAATTATGGAGGTTTACATTGGAATCTAAAGGCCTTCGTTTGAGTAAAACTAAAATTGAATATTGGAATATAATTTTAGTAGTAGTAGCTCTAATAACAAAGTTGTAAATATGGGCGATCAAATTATTAAAAGGTGTGAACGTTTTAAATATCTCGAGTTTATTGTTCAAAGTGATGGTGATATAGATGGGTGTTATTAGTAAAAATTCAAGTTGGTTGGTTGAAGTGGAGGAATGCTTGAGTCTATTGTGTGATAGAAAAGTACCCCTTAGTCTGAAAGGAAAATTTTATAAGATGGTGGTGAGACCAATGCTCTACGACACTGAATGTTGGAGTCTAGAACTGAAGCATAAAACTAAGTGTTGCTGAGATGAGAATGCTTAGGTGGATGAGTGGCTCTACCCTTAGAGACAACATGTGACATGACTATATACGTGATAGGGTTGATGTAGCTTCAGTGGCGGACAAAATTAGAGAGAGTCGTCCTAGATGGTTTGGTCATATTAAACTTCGAACATTTGATGATCCGGTTAGGAGAGTAGATGTTTTAGATTTGGCTTATGTTAGGAAAGGCAGCGGGCGACCTAGAAAGACTTGCGTTTATTGTATAAAAAATGATCTTAATTTATTAAAATTAAATGGAAATATGACACTCAATAGGACGCAATGGAGAAAAAGGATTCATGTATAGTGGGATAAGGGCTTGTTGTTGTTGTAAGCTGACTTCTGCCATTTTTTTGTTTTCTATTATTATTATTTTTTTACAGCCAAATATATTTCAGAACATTTATTTACATTCCACTCAATTTTTATGTATCCACGTTATCTAACATCTAAACTGTCATGTTTTTATTTGTAAAATTTTTCTGTCATTAACCGTGCATGAAAGGGGTATTTCACTTTTAAAATGTACATAATAGTAGTATTTTTATACAATATTAAAGATTTGAGTGTTTTATATGTAAATATGAAAGTTTAGGCGTAAGATATGTAATACATAAGAACTGTGTGATATAACTATTGTTTTTCTGTTCCATTAACCCTTAAAAATTCAAGGTTGAGTAAAGGGAGTGGAGATCAAAGAGGCAACAAAAATCTGGAACAATTATATGGTTTTGAAGCCTATCCATAATAATAGAAGTTGTAATAAAATTAAACTTGTTCTTATCCAAGGACAAAGGTAATCCATTTAATTTTATATTTTTAAGAGAAAAAATGTTGCCCAAAATTTATAATCTCTCATATGGAGATGGGATTTTCTATTTATTGACTTTAGAATTTAAGTGTATAAGTCATTTGCCTCTGCATGTAAGTTAACTCTTAGGCTTTGCAAACCTTAGCATGTCTGTTGTAACTGCTTTTGTATGCCTGTAAGGATGACTTATCAAGTTTGGGTGAGTTGAGGTTGAATTAAACTCCATATACTCAAATTAGCTCAACTAGAAAAATTATTTCGGCCAAGCTGATTTGATTTGAAAGCAGTTGATTTGAGCCAAATCAAATTGGTTGAGTTGATTTGAAATTTATGTGTAACATGCAAATTGCAGAACTTTATAAAATTTAACAAAAAATGATGTCCTAATGAAGTAAAATAGTTTTTTTATAATATGGACTGTAGAAAAAGAAGCGGCTAGGAAATTGAAATTTATGTATAACATGCAAATTGCAGTGCTTGATAAAGTTAACAAAAATGACATGTCACAATGAAATAAAATATAATATGGACTGTAGAAAAAGAAATGGCTAGGAAAGTTTGGCTTGTTCATTCTTTCAATGAGTATTTATATGTAAAACTATACAAAAAAGAAATAAGTAATTATAATAACAAACATAAAAGTCACCTTTAGCTCTTAATCATTTGATTATATAGTGATTTGTTAATTGATGTGAAGGATGCAAATTGTGGGCTCTTTCCCTTTTTTTCATATGAATATGTGGGAGACATGTTTCTTTATAAGCAATAAATCCGTGACATTTAATTTTTCTTATCCAGCCTTTATTGATTGCTCTTCAAACTAGATAGTAGAGATCTACTAATCCAAATTTGTTTATAATATTCTTGAATGTTGGATTGCTGCGCCATTTTGATAAATATATCAGCAAGTTGTCTTCTTGTTGCGATAAATGGAGTGCAAATCAATTCATTTTTTAATTTATCTTTTAAAACATGTCTATCCTTTATAACAAGTTTGGTATGATCATGATGAACAAGATTGTGAACAATGTTGGCAGCATATTTACTGTCATAGGTTTTTTTTCCACTTAACTTTTCATTTGTTATTATAAAATCCATTTTTCTTTTTAAATACTAATAGGATAGAACTTAGCTTTAAAAAGTCTCTTGAATTTGGTTATGTCCTACCTAGCAAGTCCTAGTTTACTGACTTGTGTTCAACCACATTAATACATGTGATTTGATTTTGATTCGAGCAAATGCTATCCTTCAAGCCGGAGTATGATTATTAAAGGAAAGTAGATCTTTTTGGTTTTTATCCAATTGTAAATCTTATCAGCATTCACCATGCTATCAAAGGTAGGCAATTCTAACTTGTCATCCACCTTGAAAGGAGGTGGGTGTCTGATAGGATTCCCAGCACAACTTGTGAAGGATCCCTTCTGTTCCTTTGATATCTTGTTGCCTGCATTTAAATCATTTGATCCATCTTATTTTCTATGTTTTTTTTTAAATTTGGCATTCTAATATTATTATTCCCCAAAGAAGGCTCCCCTTTAACAATGATCACATTTATTCCCGTGATAGTTTCCTTGTTACGAATTTTTCATGTTGTTTCCATTTCAAGTTACTCATCTCTAACTTGGAACCTTTAATTTTGATACAAAAAATTGATCTAACCTTTTTCTGATATAATTGGTGTTTTATGTCCTTTCAAGTGGATTCAAATTAAGTCCTTAGGCGTTGTAGTGTGCAATCATGCCAATAACTTAACCATTAATTAGTGTTGAGGGATGGACCACTCAAACTAATTAAGTTTTCATATCCCTGTGTGTACAAATGGAAAAGGGGGGCCAAGGTAGAAAACCACGTTTACGTTTCACAAAATTTTATTTTGAAAATAATGTTCCAGAAAATTAATGTCAAACGATGGAATAAGGTTGGAAAACGGTACAATATTTTGATTTATTTTTTTTTTCCTTTTTTCAAATTATTATACTCTTTGATTCTTCCTTATGCTGGCGGCAGCAGTTGGAATCCTAATTTTTCTTCCATGGATGTGTGACTCTGTTGTGGGTGAGAATAAATCGATAGCTTCCTCATTTTAGACAAGGTGTAAGCACATGGCTTATGGTGCAAGGATCTGGTACAGGAGGGCTTGATGATTGGAGGCTGAGGAAATACCTAAAAGCTTGCTAGTGTTTATGTAGTAGGAACTAAATACTTAAGGCGTTGAAGAAAAAACTCAGAGATTCGAAGGAGGAAAAACCTTAAGAGAAAAGAATTGAAAATGCAAATTTGATTCAATCCAAAACAAATTAGTTGCAAAGTATACTACTAATTTTTATTTATAGATGTAGGACAGCGATTCTTAAATTTAAGCCAAAATTTATCTAGAATTTATCCTTATTCAAAATTATTTAATACAAGGCACGGCTCAACGTTTTTTACAAGAAATCACATTGAGGTGTAACCTCATTACCTAAGGGTCATGGCTACGCCTCACCCAAGTTGAGGCGTCGCTTCTCTCCAATTATTATTATTTTAAGTAAAAGGCTTTATGAACTTAAAGGTTATGTTATGATATAATAAAAGCTTATGTTGAATTTATTTTGATGGTTATGTTATGATATTTTAGTATTTTACTTTGACATAGGAGCTTATTTAGCTTGATATTTTGTATAGCTAATCTTATTTCGTGATTTGATGTTAGGATATAAATGTTTTACTTTTGAATTTGCGTAGTTTATTACTTTTTTTTTTTGTTAGAATGCTGATATATTTTTTTTAGCGTGCTAATATGTTAAAATGTGATGCGGAGCTTGGCTTGACTGAATCGACAAACCGGTTTAGATGGGTTCTCGGTCCAATAGAGGGTTGGACCGACCAGTTATTTCAATGGTTGGGACTGCCCCCTTTCCCCACCTTCTTTTTTATCTAGCATTATATATACATTGTTTATGATTTTTAGGGTTTAATTTTGTTTTTCGATTTCAAATTCCTGCTTTTAGGCGATTTTTCCTTGTTAGGTTATCAGAGCACATGTGGTGCTCCAACTGTATCCTGCTTTGAGGTGGTGACGATCTCTACTTACCTCCTCGCTTATTCCCTTTCCCTGCTCGATGTTTTCATCTCTGCCAATCTCCCTGTTTCTACGATCTTCAGCCCCACCACCTTTAACTATTGATGACCCTGCCAGCAACCCCTCCCGTTGTTGCCAGACCTCCCCTAGACCTCCTGTTGTTGTTGTCTGCCCTCTCCTGCAACTCCACCTGTTGCTGCAACCCTAAAAAACCTAGCCTTACTATCAACCCACCTCTCTACACCTCCATTTGCTGACACCACTCTTCCACTTTATCGTATGTTGCTGTCAACACCTCTTCAAACCACCTTATCTCTTGCCGTAAGCTCCCTTTATCCTGCTGCCCAGGCGGCTTCACCACTTTTGTCCTCACCCTAGGGGCTCGTTTGTGCTCGTGTTCTATTTTCTATTTTTTAAGAACCTTGTTGTGTTTCCTTTTAAATTCTAGCAATAATATTTTGCATTTTATTGTTTTTCGAGTTAACTCTGGTACCATTTGGTATCAAAGTTTACCTAACTGTAGTTTAACCTAAGATTTTCTAGCATCCACCATGCCTCCCACCAAAAATTTTTTTCTTTCTTATCCTCAACCACACATTCCAAACCCAAACTTTAATCATGCCACCGAGATACATGTCAGAACCTGTCGAGGACGAGATACATCGGGAGATTCATTGACTTCAACAGAGGTGTATGTAGATTGATGAGGGAATCCAACGGGAGATTACCCTCGATCGTGATCTAGAGAGTCGAAAGGGAGATGGACAAGGATCTGAATCAATTTTACATGGAAGAGATTAGTGACGAGGAGTACCGGTCCCACTGCTTCAAAATTCAATATTAGAGGCCAAGAGAGGAGTCCAGATCTGGAGGACACATGGACTTCCACAATCAGGTGAATCTACCAAACTTTGATGAAGGATGGATCCAGATGACTTTATCTACTAACTGCAATCTGTTAAGTGAATTTTTCAATTATTAACGAAGTGCCAGAAGATAAATGGGTACAATTAGCTGTCATCAAGTTGAAAAAGATAACCTCCTCATGGTGGGAGAACTTGCAGAGACAGAGGAAGAGAGAAGACTGATAAGGTTATCAAGTGGGAGAAGATGAAGAAAGTGATGTAGAGGAAATGCCTTCCGCTTTATTACCGCTAGGACATGTTTCTGGGACTCCACTGCCTACAATAGAAAAATCTTTCAGTGGAGTTCACTGCATAGTTCGAGCAGTTATAGATGAAGTGTGAGTTGGTCAGCCATAGGAATACACAATAACCCAGTACCTGAGGAGTATGAAGTCTGCTATTATCAATGTCTTGAGATGTCCAAATCTTAAAATTGAAGGTGGAAAGACAACAAAATAAAACATACAGTTTCTGGGATTAACATCATTTTACAGGTGATTCATCAGGAGCCTTAGTACTATCACCGCTTCTATGACAAAGCTTTTGAAGGGAGGGAACTTCCAATGGATAGAGGTAACTCATAATAATTTCAATGCACTTAAGGAGAAGGTGGCCTAAGCACTGTCAGCCGTTTTAACTTCGTGATGTGCAAAAGTGTTGATTTTGTGATTTTGAAAATAATTTAAATATGAATATAACTTTTTTTATTTTTAAAAATAACATTTTAATTTTAAAATAGGTGAGACCAAGCATGTCTCATATTTTAAATAATTTAGATGATTGATTATAATACTACAAGTAATACACTTATCTCGAAGAATAAATATATTGCTTGTAATATGGATTCAATCACCTAAACTAAAGAATTTGTGACATCCGTTTTGGTCTGCGAAATATTTTATAAAAAGGCCAACAAGTTCCCTTATCTAACATAAAAAATTAGATAGAGTTTATTTTATCTGGGTTTCAGGTTCCCTATAAAGGCAAGCCCCTATAGTTAATTACATCTTAAATAACTGGGGTCACTTAGGAAAATTCTCGATTAAAATCATGTGATTTTGCTTTCAAGATTTCAAAGTTTAGGTTTTCACGATTGGACATAGAAAAATCAAATGGGAATGACTCAAAATAGGAACAATTATTTAAGGAATTCAAAGGGAAGAAAAGTAGGGGATATCACAGATCCGGGGAAAACCCCGATGAACTCCCAACTATCCTAATGTTCGGCTTTATGTCTTTGAAATGATGCTTATTTGATATTTCAATCCTGCAAATTATTTAGGATTCAAGACTTATGTTTACACAATATCAGACTGTACAAATAGCCTAAAAAGACAGGAGGATTTACACCATACCGCACGATAACCTCAGAATCCTAACGTGTTACGACTTATAATTGCACAACAGAGTTGTGCAAAGGCCTAAAGGGTGATTCTATGAGTTGTTATTTAAACTAAGGAAAGTGTATAGTGTTGTGAAATTGTTTATGTGATGTGTTTTGATGTTTTGCTGTTGCAGATCCACCTTGAAGTTGTTCATCGTCGTGCTGTCCACGATGTTCGCTCCAAGCTCCTCGTAGTAGCACCTCCTGGTTTAGTTTTAGTTTTGAAAATGTATCTGACCACTAGGTTATCCTATACTAAGACGTAGTACAACAACTAAGCAGGAAAACATGCAGTGTGAAATAAAAACAACAATGTACTGTACAGTAAAGAAAAATGACAGCATAACATGCTTATAAAAGAAAATACTGTAATGTAAATCAAACCTATACACTTGGGAGGTTCGCTGCTCATTTAAATTTAGCTATTATGCGTTGTGTAAAAGGAGAAAATACGATGTGAAAAACTTAAGAAAAACAGGTAAATCGTAGGAAAAAAACAAACAAATAAAACAAAATACAATATCACATATAAAGGACCATGAATATGAGATTTATATGTGATATTAGGAATGTCTCTAATTACCAGGAGGATTTGAGTGTAAGGCAAACTCAAATCCCGAAGCATTGAGTTTCAGTTTTGGTTAAGTTAAGACAAGAATTTTATTATTTGATTTAATTAAATCAGTCGTGAATCACAATCTGGTGGACCCTCGTGTCTAGTGTCCTTATAAGCTAGGGTTAGATGTCTGACTTCTTAGGATCATTTGAACATTAGAAGGTTGAATTCTCTCAAGGTGTGCTCCTAAGACCTAGGAAGCTTACACTTTAATTTGGGTCTGAAGTGTTCTAAAGTTCTAACCTCAATTAAGTGCCCTCAACTAATCCTCAAACATCTTTAAATCAAGCTTAGCTCGCTATCAGACTCCTAAAATCTAGGGGTAAAATTAAAGTTTTGGCAAATAGGGTTATGAAGTGTGTTTCAATCCTAGTTAGGGTAGTTGGATTTAAGTTGATTCAAAGCTTAAGGGACCTAAATGCAAGTCTACTGATCTTTCAATCCATGTTCCTAATTGTTATCTAAACTCTAGCTTTATTCCAATCCTCAACTATTCTTCCAATTTACAATTTCATCTTTCATATGCAAAAGGAATGGTAGATGATTCGCTATTCTATCCCTTTTTTAGGTTTCATCATCTTGAAGATCCAAATTTCATTTTTCAATCTTCTCTCCCTTTCTCTTTCTCTCATATTTCTCTTAAGAATATGAATCATTTCTGAATATAATTAAATCGGAAATTCTCATTTTTAACTTGACCGTTTAAAAAAAAGAAAACAAAACGAACGAAAAGGAGACCGATTCATTTTTAAAACAAAGTCAAATCAATAAAGCTTAAAACGAAATCATGAATGTATCGGTCTAAAGACGTTTAAATTCATAAAAAAAGGTAAAAAAAAGAGAGGTGATCTCCAAAAATCAACACTTAAAATGTTCAAATCGATATATGAAAGCCTCAACATATAAATCAAATTTTAATGCATAAAGCTTCAAAAATGCAATTTGAACTTCATTAAATAAAGCCTCAAGGTCCTTGAATCAATCTTAGAAAGATATCATTTTCTCACTTTTCATAAATGAATCAACGCATGACAATTTTATGAATTTCCAAATCCCTTAATGAATTCAATTTATATCAAGTTTATAATTTCATGAAACAAAGTTTCAAGAACTTGTCATATGTCACAAAGCAAAAGAGAATAATCCATTGGGAATGAATTTCCAAATTTCCAAAAGCTATACCAATACCAATTCCATTTAACTCCATTTTTAAGCAAAAGCTCTTTTCTTTTCATCATTTTTTTTAAATATGAACTTATCCATATAAGTGTCCAAAGTAATAGAGAGAAACAACCACTAGCTCAATCCATTCCACCAAGAAATCACAAGCTAAAGCTTACGTATAAGACAATAAGAGAGGCGAGAGCTCACGGGTAAGGCCCATAAAAGGGATAGAACCACCACAAAACAGTCACCAAACAGCTCATGGCCAAGCATGGCAAAGGGAGCAAAACAGCCCAAAAACCAGCCCCCAAACAACTTAGAGAAACTCACGGATAGGGGCAAAGAAGAAGACCACAAAGGCAACCAACGCCAAGCAATACCCAAGATCAAAGCAATAGGTATCATATCATCATTATTTAAGCTTGAATCAAACATAAAAGAGCCATAGGGAAAGTTCATGACCGGGCTAAAATAAGGAACAAATTAAATTCCAGCCAACCTCAACATTAATCACAACATGTAGGGGTCACGAGTAAAGGGCAACAAGAAGAAAATCGTAAAGGCAACACACACCAATTAAGGCTCATGGGTAGAGCTGAAAATAGGAGTAAAACAACCATCAAACCAACCCCTAACAAGCTCCAAATCGAGCCCAGAAAAAAAGGACAAAACAACCACAAATCTAAGCCTTAAACAAGCTCTTCAAAGTCCCTACAATAAAAGGAATGCCATTTATACGCATTTCACGCAGAGCGGCAGCAAGAGTAAGAAAGATCGAGCCCCAAATACATTCATTCAACACATAAAAAGAATCATTTCGAGCAAATATTCTAATGAGGGGCAGCAAGAGGAAATAAAACATAAGCCCAAATGTATATTTCAGCACATACAAATCTTTTCTAGCAAGTATTCTAATGAGGGGCAGCAAGAGAAACAAGACATAAACCCCAAACATGCTTTCCATAGAAATTTATAAAGGAATAAAAATGCATTTCTAGACCACTCTTCCAATGCTTTCACATATTTCAAACAAAAGAAAAGTAAGGGAAACTGATATATATGCTTCATTTCTCATCATTCTAGGCAAATATTCATGCTTAAACTTCAGAATAAGCTTCCATTAAGACATTCAATTGCTTATTATGATGAGTCACTAGACAAGATCAAATCAGAGCCTTATGCAAACATTTTTTTTCTATTTTAACATTTCCAATAACATGTTTCGAGCAAGGCAGTAAAACAGAGGATAAAAAGAAGAATACATCTTTAGTGCAAACTTAAAGCAAAACACTAAAAATAGGATTGAAGAAAACACCTCACAAAAATTTCTCCTGAAAACCTCACGCAAAAGCTCTTCTCGGGTTTCTAGTTCCCCAAGCCGAAAATCTTCGAACGACAGAGATGAAAGAAATCTTCTTTCGAACAACAAAGGAGTAAATCCGCTTGCTATATGTGGAAAAGGTAGAAAGAAAAATGCCAAGTTTCTCTAAAAATTTTCTCTCCCAAGAATACTCTTTTTTTTTTTCTCCAGAAAACTTCAACAACCCTCAGGCTGTAGAGGATGAAAAGAATAAGTAAGCATGAAATTAGAGGAGATTTTGGCAGCACTTCCCCATTCTCAGAAATTTCGGCCAACCTTAGAACTTCCCTCAAATGGGGTTCTTTATAGCAAAGAAAGGAGAAAGGAGAAGCCACCTACCAACTTCCCTGGTAGCAGAATCAGGTAAAGGAAGAGGAGAATGCATTTAGAGCGGAGGAAATGCGGTCTAGGGCAGAGGAAGAGCCGACCAGGTGGAACTTTGCAGTTGGAGGGCTACTCGATCGAGCAGAGCTAGAGGAGACGAGCTGCGTGCGCGAATGACAGAGAAGACGCGAGAAAGGAAAATTGGGCTCGGCGAGCCATGGCGCCGCTCGATCGATCCACGCCTAGGAGACGAGTCGCGGGAGATAGGGCACGCTCGAGCTGCTCTCGGTCGAAGAAGAGAAAAGAAACACGCGAATGTCGTGGATTAGGTGAATAGAGATTAGGTTTTATAAATGTTATATAAGTATAAAAATATTTAATTTTTAAAGTAAAAAATTGATTTGCACATTTTTATTCGTGTGAAATCATTGCAAATTGGATGTTCTTTTTAGGTAATTTTGACGTTCCGGACGCGCTGACACGGTCCGTTTCGCCGTCGGATGTCATTTTAACGAATTCATTGATTTACGTGCCAATTTTCTCGTGTTGAAAATATAGCAATATGGGTGTCCTTTCATACTAAAATTGGTGTCCCGGACGCGTTGGCGCAGTCCAATTTGTCGTCGGAGGTCATACGGAGAAGTTTACATTTTCACTCGTCCTTTAGGTTCAATTGAAGTCCGACCTCGTGCAATTTATTGAATTTTGTGCATTTTGTGTGTGTGTGGCGAAAAAGTTTGTGACGATGTTTTCCTAGGACTTGAAATCCTATTGGGAACTTCTCCCTGAGTTTTCACATAATAACTCTTAACCTACTCGTACAAAAGACAATGTTTTTGGGCCATAAATGCTAGACATCACAGAAAAATATGAAGTGACTGGAATTTCTAAAAAGGGTGGGTCTCAATTTTAATTTTCTAAGATGGTCAATAGGAACTTCTAGAGCTAGATCCTAAGACTCTAAGGAAAAAAAAATGACCTAAAAAATGAGGTCAACAAGCACTAGTTAGGCATTACCGTTTTTTAACTACCTGTTCAAGGTAGTGTGGGATGCATACTACGTGGGAATAGGAGCAATGTTGAGCTAGGGAGCTCACCCCATTGTCTTTTTCAGTGAGAAGTTGAATGATTTTGGGAGGAAATACTTGACGTACAATAGAGGTTTATATTATTATGAGAGCTCTGAGCCATTACCTATTGACAAGCGAGTTCATGCTGTTCACAGATCATGAAACCTTGAAATTCTTCGACGACCATAGCGAATTGAATGACTAACACACAACTAAGTTAGTGTCGTTCCAATTTATGCTTAAGCACAAGGCATGGAGTTAGAACCGGTTAGCAGATACACTGAGCTATTTTCACTTGTTGATCGCTGCGATGCAGGCTCAAGTCGTGACTTTTGAGGTATTAAAGGAGCTATACGAGGCAAGAGGGGATTATGGAAAAATCTGGGAGCAGTGTCAGGAGAACCTCACCGGACAGTACTTCATAATTGATGGGTACTTGTTCCACCAAAGTAAGTCGTGCAATGTTTGTTGAGGGAGCCCATTATTTAGAAAAGCCATAGTGGAGGACTTGTACGGTATTTTGGTAGGGACAAGACTCTTGCACTCATGAGAGAACACTTATTTTGCCCCCGACTAGCAAGAGATGTGGAGCGGTGCGCCAAACAATGTCTGATTTGCCATATGTCAAAATCAGGGGACAAAATATAGGACTATACACCCTATTACTAATACTTTGTGGGTGGATCTTCGAGGACACATCAAATAAGGTTTCAGTCATGGTCGTAGTAGATCGATTCTCAAATATGACACATTTCGTACCTTGTCACCAGACATTGAATGCATCGCATGTTGCTGACTTGTACTTCAGGGAGATTGTAAGACTGCACGGGATACCAATGATCATCACTTTGGACAGGCATGTCAAGTTCCTGAGTTGTTTTTGGAGGATTGTGAGGAAAACTAGGCACTAAGCTTCAATTCAATTTATTAGATATACTTTTCAATTAAAGCCCATGTATTTGAGAAAAAAAGATTGTATATAAGTTGAATGTGTTTTTTTTTAGAAACTTTAATTGTTATTTTCCTCTTCATATTAGAACTTATGGGAATTTACATAAATAGCACATAATTTTGATGTATTTACATATCTCACTCCTAAATTTTCATATTTATACATATAACACTCAAATATTTAATACTCATTAAAAAAATAGCATTATTACTATTTTTTAAAAGTCAAATACTCGTTTTCATTCGTAGTTTTAACTCGACAAAGAGCATAGATTAGGCATCCGACATGGAAAATTGATGATCACATGATCATGTCATGGTTTGTCAACTTCATGATCACGGAAATTGAAAAAAAAATTCAACAAAATGACAAGAAAATTGGGTTGCTGCTAGAAAAAAACTATTTGAGCGTTGACAACTTTTCTGTGTTGTTTTACGTTGAAACTATATTACATGACCCACGGGAGGGTGATTCAATGTTATTCAATACTTCGCCACTCTCTCCAAATATTGGCTCTGACTAGATATGCATGAAATATGCATACGGAGTGCTCGCAAAACTCTGCTCTTTACAAAACCATTGTTGAGTAGAAAATAACCAAACCCCTTCTATGTCATAAGTAAGTTTACTGTTAGTTGGTTTATCACTTTCATTGGTGACCACACCGGAATCACTTGGATCTCTCTTATGAAGGAAAAATCTGAAATTTTCAACATATTGTAAACATTCCACAATATCATGCTCACCCAATTTCATCGTAGAATTTAAATTCTCAAAACAGATAACCCAAAGGACTACCATAACTCCACTCTTTTCCCTTATTTTTCCAAAAATGACATCATTCATATAAACTCATGTTGTCATTCCCCAACAAAGTGGTTTGGTTGAGAGAAAAAAACAATCATCTCCCCAAAGTGGCTCGGTCAATTCTATTCACTAGCAATCTTCCCAAATACTTCAGGGTGATGCAATTTTTACAACGGCTGGTCTCATAAATAGGATGCATAACAAAGTGATAAACTTTAACAAACCTCTCAACTCTCATAAAATCCTACCTACATATTCAATCATTTGCTTCTAACCTAACACTAAAAAAATTTTATTGTATCCGCTTTTGCTCTTCTACATCAACTTAATCAGACCAAACTTGATACTAGGTCAATCAAATACATCTTTGTGGGCTACTCTTCAAATAAAAAGGGGTATAAATGTTACTTTCCAGGAATACAAAAATTTTATAACTTTATGATTGTTTCATTATTTGAAAATCAACAATATTATCCTAAATCTCATTTTCAAGGGGAGAGTTGGAGAGATTATCAGATTTGGGATACCATTTAGGAACCTCAAACTCAACTCCCTTATATCCCTGATGAACCCGCTCTTGTTCCTACTATAACAAATCAACTTGAAAATGATTCTATTACTTCACTAAATCCTCCCACAACTCCCACCAAGAACCAAAAACTTCGTGTACAATAGAAAGAAAAAAAACCAGTGAGCATGTAAGGGACAATCTGCAAAATCAAGAATGCAAATTATCAGAACTAACTCCACTCACCTCAAGTATTCTTACAGTAGTTAAATCAACACATCATGAACACTATGAGGAAGGAGCACATGAATGCACAAATACCCGATAGAAAAATTTGTGACATGAAATGATCCTCTTACAAATCTTTTGTTCAAAATTTTGATAATGTGCAGATCCCAAATTCTTGCTTGTTGAGATTTATAGATTTATTTCCCTTGCAATTTTTATTATTACTTGTGTCTACTGGCATGTACCATTTTCTAAAACATTTAAAATTTCATATGTCAAAATTGCTAGCATTCATATTTTTTTTGTAAATATGTGTAAAAAATGATAAAAATACGAGGAGTTGTAGGTGGTTGTAATTAGGCGATTGTATATTATATGCAATCAAATAGAGTTATAAGCAGTTTTGCACCCATGTAATTCTCTGTCCGTGCATTTGATATGTATGAACAGACGTGAACAAGTGGAGTTATAAGACATAGGGTAAACATGAGCAAGCTGATGTGTAAGTGAAAGTGGAGGTATAAGGATGCAAAGTGAAAATATTAAAATAATTTAAATAAAAAAATAAATTTTTATATTCATGTTGCACTTGTGATATTATGTTGTTTTATATTGTTACTCAGTACATATCTACTACAGTTACAATTTCTTGTACTAGGTTTGTGATAGATACTATAAATGATATACCATCATATTTTTTTTATTTTATTTGAATGCTTGTCCATTGTTTTTTTTAAATATTGAAAATTGTAATAGATTTCGGGTAGCCTACTGAGTTGTGGTTGTTCACCTCTGCTTTACTCACATATGTTATTTCAGGGAAGGGTAAGATTCAAGATGAGTAGATACTTTTGTATTACTTGTGAGAGCTAGATTTTTGACATGTTTGTATCTTTGATCTTTATTTTTGACGATCATGGGAATATTTAGCTTTTTTTATGATGGAAATTTTAAACAATAATTGCCATTGTTTTTTTTAAATATTTAAAATTGTAATAGATTTCGGGTAGTCTACTGAGTTGTGGTTGTTCACCTCTGCTTTACTCACATATGTTATTTCAGGGAAGGGTAAGATTCAGGATGAGTAGATACTTTTGTATTACTTTTGAGAGCTAGATTTTTGAAATGTCAGTATCTTTGATCTTTATTTTTGACGGTCATGGTAATATTTAGTTTTTTTTATGATGGAAATTTTAAACAATAATTGTTGTATGTGTATTTTTTTTCTATAGTAAGATGGCTTGAATGAATTTTGAGTATATTTATTTTGCAACATTTGATGATATTAGTGACTCTGTGCGAAACTTGAAGAAAAATAGATAAATGAAATTCATTCCAAATGGACTTCGGGTAATAACTTATCTGTTATGATGTTGACACGAGGTGACCCGCCTCGATCTAACGAGTTGCGTCGAGTTGGGTTGTGACATAGACATCCTAGAGGCCATAGTCGTAATTGTAGGGGCCAAAGGGGTGGGAGAGGGGGCTACTGGGCAAATCTAATGACAACAGAAAATGAGAGAGAGATGAGTGGTATTTACCGATGAGGATCATAAGTTCCTGGAGTTGTTGAAGATGAAGGAAAGAGTGGCACGTGATGTGACTGAGTGTGCATCCACTTTATCGTTGTCCAAGGGTATCATTGTTACTTATGCTTACTTTGCTAAAGGTACTCTTGATACACATGTTTTTGCCTCTATATCCACCACAAGATCACCAAAATGGATAATAAATTCTGGTGCATCTCTACATGTCATAAGTGCTGCTAGTGTGTTCTATTCCCATACTCAGCAATTTCAGAGTTCATTCAGACCATTATTGATATTTCCTTTATGGTGAATCTTTTATTTATTAGTGTTATTATATTCTAATTAATGTGTTATTTCTTTTGATATCTCTAAGGTGATTTTTCAAGAGAATGGGACTGGTCGGAGACTTGTGATTGACACATGACAGTGGACTGCAGTACTTGTATAGAGAGGGGATGGACTCAGTTTTGATATCCATGGTAGAGAGTGCTGGAGTTGGAGGGTTTGGGAGGAGTGTGATGGATGTGTTGTTGTTACATTACAAGCGCATAAGATAGTTTTTGTTTAGTTTATTAAGTGTTTTATATTTGTGTTTATATGAAAAAAATAAATAAAAACTTGTGTGATGTTTGTGAGTTTGGTAGGAATACCAGGAGCTCTTATGTTAGTTATGGTAATAGAAGTTCTTGTGTTTTTTATTTTGTGCATTCAGATGTATGACGACATTGTTCTACAACTTCGATGAATTGTTACAGATATTTTGTGACTTTCATTCATTGTTTTTCTTGTGTTACATGGTTGTATCTGATGAGATGCAAAAATAATGTGTTTGCCTGCTTTAAAGGACTTTTGTAGAGCGATTCAGACTCAATACGGTGCAGTAGTGAAGATATTAATGTTTGATAATGAAATAAAGTATACCAACAAGATGTTTGATGAGTACCCATCAGCCGAAAGGATTCAACATCAAACCACATGTTCATACACACAAACACAAAATAGAGTAGCTGAGAGGAAGAATAAACTCTTTCTGGAGGTAGCCTGAAGCATGATTATCTAGATGAAAGTCCCAAAGTACTTGAGGGTCAATAAAATACCCTCAAGAGTATTGGAGTGGCAACCTCCTTGTGAGTTGTTGGAAGGAGGTAATGGTGTGATCCTTCCGTTGAAGGTATTTGGCTGTTTAAGTTTTGTGAAGGATAATAAACCATTTATAGGGAAGCCGTATCCCATAGTTGTGAAGTGTGTTTTCGTGGGTTATTCTGTCACCCATAAAAGATATGTTTGTGGGAGCCCGATAGAGAAGAGACTTTTTATTAGTATGGATGTGATTTTTAGAGAATTGGAACTGCACTGCACATGGAAGGTGACCTCACCTTTTGGTGACTTGCTAGATATTGGAAGTATGAGGCGATGGGGGAGAGTAGTGATGGTGAGAAATTGGTACATGTGAATACAATGCATTGTCATGTTGTGCGGGAAGGATCAACTGAGAAAGAGTTGGAAAATGAAAAAAATGAGCTCAAATGTGGTGGGATTCAAGCTTAAGGGGAGTTGAGGGTCTATATCAGGAGGCGACAAAATGAGAGAATAGTGTTTGTCGTGTCACTCGTGTCAACAAGTCTCTTGTCTTGGTCTACCCTGATTCCCGCGCCTACACTATCAACATTAGAATTTGATTACACAGGTGATATGATTCTTTTTCCTTCCACTCCAACTCCCATGACTTTAAAAAGGACCTCTCACAACAATGTTGTTCATCCTCGAGATCGTTGTTCTCCTTATTGTTTTGTTTTCTTATATGATATTGTCCAATTTATCTCATACTCTAACATATCACCTTTACACGGAGTATTCATTGCGCCTTTGAACTTTGTCTCTATACCCAAGTGTTAACAAATAGCTAAAGACAATTCAAAGTGGGAGGTTGTCATGCTGGAGAAATTTGGTGCTCTCAATATGAACAGGACGTGGGAGTTCACACTGCTACCAACAAGGAAAGAGATAATTGGGTGCAAATGAGTTTTCGTGTTGAAGCAGACCTCTGATGGAAAGATTGATCGCTACAAAATATGATTGGTAGCAAAAGGGCATAATCAAACGTATGACTTCAACTATGATGAGATATTTACAACAATGACAAAGACGAGCACAAACAGGATACCCGTCTCTCTGGCTGTGAATTGTGGATAGAGGTTATATCAACTGGATGCGAAGAATGTGTTTCTTCATGGGGATTTGCTAAAGGAGGTCTGCATGGAAATACTCCTTGGCTCGACACAAACCAAACAGTGGGCAAGTATGTGACTAAGGAAGTCACTGTACGGTTTGGAATAGTCTCTTTTTGTTCTACTATGGTTAATTTATTTACTATTGGCAATCTCTTTTCATGTACTAGTTTGGTTCACTTTATTATCATGCACCATGTATAGTGTACCATGCAATCTCTTTTCATATACTAATTTTGTAAAAATCGGGCCGGTCATTATTGAACTAGTAAGAAATAGAGGTTCAATGTTCGATAGTTGAACAGAGGTTGATTAGGGATTGAATCAGATGACAAAAAATAAATATTACTTGGAACAAAGTAATATAACCATTAGTTGTAAATTTAAAACTCAATATAAATCACTTTAAGATATAATTGTATGTGCATTATATATATTAATTTAAAAATTTATAATTTAGATATTTTAATATAAGTATAGTTTATATTAAAAACATAATTTATAATGACAAGGTAATTTATCATAATTAATAAAAATGCAAAGTTTATAAGAAGTTTAAAAATAAAATTGTTATTATAATTTGATACATATCCTGCAGTCCTTTAATATTCTCAAAACCCAAATTTCATGACCTGATTCCTTATCTCGATAGCCCAACCCAAATTTATGCATACTCAAAAGTGTTTTTAGTCCTACATCATAAGAGACAGTATTGCATAGTTTATATGGAAAACCTTTAGAGTTTGAACTCGTAACTCAAATTTTTGGTGGGCATGCTATAGATTAGCTTGATTAAGCTCTTACTAATTAAATTTAAGTTTTTAAAATCTATATTTATTAGTCTAACTCGTTTTAATCTATAGATTTTATTTTTGTAGAAACATTTTTAATTATTCGATTGAAAAGCTGAAGTAATTATAACTGTTATTTGGACCTGCCAAATTTATCTTACGGGGACCAGGTCGATACAAAAGTGATTCTGGACCTGCCTAGTTCGCTGGTCTATCCGGTTGTTCACTCCGGTCTTCACATGTTTGATACAAAAATGATTTTTGAGGATATTTGGGCCGGCTAATATGCCTTGTTCCAGTCAGCTTTTTTTTTATAGAAAAATTATTTACTCTTGGATTGAAAAGCTGAAGTGATATAAAATTGTTATTTGGACCTTCCGAATTAATCTAATGGGGACCGGTTAGCTGGTCTAGTCAGTATTTCACACCGGTCTTCACATGTTCGATACAAACATGATTTTTGAGGTTGAACGGGCTGGCTGTATGCCTTATTCACGGTTGGACCGGTCGACCCTATCTGATTTTTAAAACTTTACTTTTTTGTTCATATTTCTATACCTTAAATACTTAATGCAAAGGAAGAGCCTTTGCCGTACATATTAAATCCAGAGAGAGCATCATGGAGCTTTAGCTTTCCAAACTTGTTCAAATTACTATTTGTTGTTATAGTCATGCTCTAGCTCTCAAGAAGGGATAATAGTAAACTTAAGGCATGAACTTCAATATGAAAGTTGATATAAGTCAAACTCAGTCGATCAGTGATCATATTACATTGGTTGATATGTTCTATGGAGGCACCTTTCACCATCCTAAAATTAAAGAATTTTCTTATGTGAAAAATTTTACTTTCTGCATGTGGTTTCATTTACGTTTTCAATAGAACCTGCATCAAAACTTTTATCAATATAGTTTTTGTGTTTTTTGTTTAATATTCTGCGAAGTAAGTGATATCAGCGTTAACCTAAATCACAATAGAAAAAGCAAATAATATTGTCAAAAATAAATAAACGGTTACAACCAAACACACTTAAAAGGGAAATTATAACAAATACAACACAACGATACTCTGAAAAAGGACATAACAACAAATGCCAACATAAATTCAAACTTGGGACCACGGGGTGTTGGTAGTGATTGATGAGGGGGGCGGAAGGTGGACAGATTGTGGAAGAGCTGGCCAGCCAATGGCATNAATTATAACAAATACAACACAACGATACTCTGAAAAAGGACATAACAACAAATGCCAACATAAATTCAAACTAGGGACCACGGGGTGGTGTTAGTGATTGACGAGGGGGGCGGAAGGTGGACAGATTGTGGAAGAGCTGGCCGGCCAATGACAAACAGCAAGGTAGTGATGTCCCAGGTTCCGGGCAGCAAACATGCAGCGGATAATGACGTGGAACAACTGTTCTGGATGATGGCAGCAACTGGGAAAGGGGCAGGGTACAGGTTCTAGAGGCGGCAGCGTGTGGGAAGGANTGGAAGAGCTGGCCGGCCAATGACAAACAGCAAGGTAGTGATGTCCCAGGTTCCGGGCAGCAAACATGCAGCAGATAATGACGTGGAACAACTGTTCTGGATGATGGCAGCAACTGGGAAAGGGGCAGGGCACAGGTTCTAGAGGCGGCAACGTGTGGAAAGGAAAGGAACGGTGGCTGGGGAGGCTGGGACAAGCAGGGGGCAGTGGTATGGTTGTGGAGGGGATGGTAGAACAGCCGCAAGACTGCAGGAAAAAATCTTCTGGATGGCTGGAACAGCAGGAAACCAGCTGAGAATGGCTATTCGGTTCGTCGGCAGCAAGTGGGAATGACAGTGGTAGTGACGGGTGATGCTGGGGACTGCAGGACANAGCAGGGGCAGCGGTATGGTTGTGGAGGGGATGGTAGAGCAGCCGCAAGACTGCAGGAAAAAAAATGTTCTGGATGGCTGGAACAGAAGGAAACCAGCTGAGAATAGCTATTCGGTTCATCGGCAGCAAGTGGGAATGACAGTGGTAGTGACGAGTGATGCCGGGGATTGCAGGACGGAAGACGATGGCTGTCCGGGGCGGCGGCAGCGAGGACAAGTGTCTGTAGCAATGGAAAAACTTCAGTGAAAACAGCGACATCGGCTGTTCGGAGGTGGCTGCAGCAATGGAAGGCGGTTAGGAGCGACGTGATGAGGATGAGGAAGGGGATAGGGAAGATAATCACCACATAAGGAGATTGATACAACCTGTGCACCACTCGAACTCTCAGATACTGGCTGCGAAGGGAGAAACCGATACTTGCTGCGGTTCTGAGTAAAGCTCAGAAAAAAAACTGAACCTAAAACATCCGAAATGCGAATATATAATAATAGGATAACTAGGAGTGGTCCAAGAAGATTAACCAACTCCTTTGAATGGAAAAAAAAAAAAACTAGACTGAACCAGACTAGAGAAACAGCTAGCTTGCAGCTGCTTTCGTGGGACTCCCGCTTTTGGGGGAGCTTCCACGTCATCCGTCGAGGCTTCTATCTACTCATAGTAGCCAATACCCATTGCAAATATATTAATTTTATTTCATCCAAAATAGCGAAAATACAACATCAATATAAATACAGCTTTAATTCTAATGAGAATTCTGGTTCTCTCAATGTGACTAATGTTTCCAGGTGCACCACAAGCTCTCCTGCAGAGCTGCCTCACATTTGGAGCATTCTCCTGCATTATGGAAGGCCTCAACAAGCAACAGCCAGCATTAGCTCTCCCATCTTCTGCTTCCAAGGAGAACACCAATGGTCCTCTTAATGTTCTTCCTCCCTTCACTCTCCCCCTTCCAGTTGTCGAAGGTTTCTCCTCATTCTGCAAATCTCTACCCAGATCCAGGTTCGCCGCCTTTCCATGATTCTCCAAGCCACCATTTTTTTTTATTTTATTACCATGAAATTTTTGTAAATGTGGAGGGGAAATGAGTAAAATTTCCTTCTAGTTTTGTGCCTTTCCGTAGCTCTCTTACTTGTCTTGTAGGTTTCTTAAAAGCTTCAATAAGTTTTGAATTTTTTTAAACTTATCAAAATAGGGGTCTGAAAAACCTGCAGTATAGGGAAAAAGAGAGTTTGTTGTGTGTGTGTGTGTTTCGGGTGCAAAACTTAGTTGTTGCAGTGAAGCTATCAATATCAATTAATCACTTTTATAAGAAAACTAAGCAATCTGAAAATAGGATGTGCACAAATCAGTGTTAATCATGACGTTCTAAGATTCAAATATTTTGCAGATTTCATTAACTTTATAGGAATGATTTCAAGCTTATGAATAATTAAGCAATCCAACATGTCATTAGATGGCATGTTATGAGATAAATTACTCTTTTTGGGTGTGCAAAGAAGCATGATTGTTATGTCAAAAATAAAAATTGAAGAGAAAATTAATTTTCATTTTTCTCAGTTGTCTCACTTTGCATTTGTATGCCAAGTTCTTTATAACTTTCGTATGATAAAATAAGTATTTGAAGAGCTCTCTAGTTGACTTGCGAACCGGTTTGGGTTTGACTCAATAAATGAATGTTGCGTTGAGCTCGATGAGTTAATCAATCAAGTTTGAGCCAACCTTGACTCACCAAACTCACCAGTCAAATGAAGCTCAAGTTGAAATTTGGTTAATTAATCAAGCTCAAATTAAATTTGATTAATTAATGAAGCAAAAATATTCAATTAGTGACATCATTTGTTGCCCTTTAGTTAGGATTTGCTTCCTTTCTTTATGATGAATTTGCTTTTACTTAAAGTCGGGNTCACTCATATATATATATATATATATATATATATATTCTCTAACATGGTGAAGTTCTTTCATCTATGGAATTAGAATTTTCTTCTTGATATAAAGCATTGATTTGACTGAAGATTCCTGCTAATTTCAAATTTGAATGAGAGGCATTTACATGCATGCCACCCATTTTTCATATATTTACACATCTGATATCTAATTTTCCTTACATTTGTATCTCCCAAGTCTTTTAGATCACAAAAAATGGCACCCATTTTAATTTTTAAAAAGTGAAATAGAGTATTATAAATTTATTTTTCTGAGAAAAAGTTTTCTAGAAGTTATTATATTCTCATAGATCTACTTTTTGAAAATTTTCTCGCCACTAAACTTGTGAAATATATATAATATTCAAATATAAATTTGAGCATTTAAATTAGAACCAAAAAAAGCAACTCAGTTGTGCCAAAATCATCTTGCTTCTAGGGGTGTAAACGAACCGAACATGAACGAGTAGATCTCTTGTTTGTGTTCCGTTTGTTTGAAATTAAGTGTATTTGAAATATGCTCGTATGCGAAATTGTTTGTGAAGGTATTGTTCGTGTTTAGAGCTGTCAAAAAAGCTCGTTGTTCGCAAACAGTTCGTGTTCGGTTCGTCAATGAGTTCGTGTTCGATTCGTTCGATAAGTAAACGAGACAAACACGAAAATTTTTTTTTCGTTCGGTTAGTTAAACGAACCAAACACGAACAGTGATGCATTCGTTCGTGTTCGAATTGTTATTGTTTGAAATATAAAATAATATAAAATAATTATATATATATAATTTATTATATTTTAAAACATTAAATTTTATAAATTATAATATATAATAAAATAATAATAATAATATATTAATATACTATAGTAGTAATATACTAATATAGATATTGTATATTTATATAATATAAGTTATATAATTAATATATAATATTATTTTTATATATTAATATTAGGGATGTCAAGCTGGCTCGTCGTTCGCGAACAGCTCGTGTTCGGTTCGTGTTCGGCTCGCTCGTTAAGAAATGAACACGAGTTTATTTCAAACAAATTAAATTTTGAACGAACCGAACACGGACACAAGCTTTGTTCGTTCGTGTTCGATTCATTTACACCCCTATTCGTGTTTAGTTTGATTTGTTTGAAATATGTTTGAATTGTTTGAATTGCTTGAAATCTTACAATTTGTTTTGTATTGTCTGAATTGTTTGAAATATTTCAAAAGTTTAACCTGTATGAAATTAATGTTTAAATTATATGAATAACAACACATGCACAATAACTGAAGCACAGCTAACAACAAAATCATCTTTTCAAATCTTATCCATAATTAATTCAAATCTAGAGACAACATGCGAGATTTTACTGCCAAAAACTTTAAAATAGATTTCACTCCAAGAAATTAAATAAATCTAAAAGAAATAATAGAAAATTTAAGCTAAGAGGCGAACCTGAAGATAAATATGCAATTATAGGATTTAATATAAGCTAAGAGACGAACCTGAAGATATATATGCTTTGTTTCACTCGAAGATTGTTAATCGTTTGAAGATTGATAGGAATGTTGGCTAGACTAGAGACCATGTCAAAATAAATGAGTCTAGCTAAGAGCCAAAATTCTAGATCAAATTTGTTTTTCGGGCTGATTTCGAGACACATTGAGAGGATCAAACTAGCTCGAGATTGGCTAAAAATATTTTTTTTTTATAAAAATGATAGATGTAATACTAAATGAAATTTAATATAATGAGTCACGAATCAATTTTGAGCTATAACAAATTCAAGTAACTCAATTTGAGGCAGCTAGTTTCAATTTTGAGGCTGATTTCGTGTTCAAATAGACTCAAATAACTTGATTTCAGCCAGCTAGTTTCAATTTCGAACCGGATTGAGCTCGATTCAATTTCGAAAAGAGCTATCTCAAAATTGAATATAATGAGCCATGAGCTGCACCATTCAAGCAGATTTTGAGGTGTCATAGCTCGGCTAGAAATTGGATCGTTAACCGCCCTATATATTTGTGCTTAGAAATAGTTCATGCTCCAAAATTTCATGATTCATTTGTCTGGAGTAACCATATTCATGCATGCTTATTCTAAATGTATTTTAATTTATGGGCGTTTACATACATACCACTCAATTCCTACGGTCTTATATATACAACACTTTAATATTACTTTTTTTACATTTCTAACACCTAATTTTTTTACATGGAATAATAGAAAATACCATTATTTTAAATTTTAAAAGTGACACACTTTCATGCAAAATTAAAGTTTTTTTTTCTTTTGTGTTAGATATGTAAATACATAAGAATTGGGTGGTATGCATGTAAATCTTCCTTTAATTAAATATCTGAAGAATTTAGTGGTTGAAGTTAGAATTTCTTGTGGAAAATACTATGAAAATGTGGTATTCAAATATTGTTGGTAAGTACAGAAGACTAGAAATGCCATGAGAAACATCAAAGGTTCGTACACATAATGATGACATATGTCTGTAACTATTGCAATTAGTCAAACTAACATTTTTACCCTTATGGTGGCAGATTTGTAAAACCCTACTATTTTAATAAATCCAAATGAAATTATAAATTTATATGGGGGCATTTACATACATGTCACTCTATTGCTTTGTATTTATTTATCTAACGCCTAAACTTTGCTTTTCTTGATTTTTGTCACCCAAATCTTTCATATCATATTGTATACACTAGTATTACCGACACAAATTTAAAATAGAACTAAAGGCCGAGAATGCGAAGCATTCCTTCAAGAAAAGCGATCGAGGGACAATTCAATGCCGAGCATGAGAAGCTGCGTCTCTAAACCCGGGGTAGGTCAAAGCTTCGAAGATGGTTCTCTATTTGATAGCGACAAAATCATCAAAGTGTAATGTGCAAATCATCCCGACAACGAGTCTCGCCAGATGTTCTGCATAGGCAGCGACAAGATCCGCCCAAGTTCTTGCTAAAGGGAATATCCGGCCGAGATGACAAACCGATCAGATGGACGAGACTAGTCCTGTAAGACTTGAGCCAAACTGCAAGTGAGCCACGACTCCCCCAATGAAACATGTTGACCCATCAGTCGAGCGACCAACCGAAGCAGTATATCTCACATAACCAATCAACTAGCCTCTTGTCAAGATGGCCGACCATATTTGGACCACCCTCTCGACATGACAGATTTCAGTGTACAACCTACAAGATCGGTCACCCGCTCATAGGTCAGT
Organism: Phalaenopsis hybrid cultivar; assembly: GCA_002079205.1. Lineage (NCBI taxonomy): Eukaryota > Viridiplantae > Streptophyta > Magnoliopsida > Asparagales > Orchidaceae > Phalaenopsis > Phalaenopsis hybrid cultivar. The sequence continues at coordinate 6,079 of JXCR01120031.1, read as the reverse complement.
GTAAACTGTTGACGGTCATTAATTCAAATTATACACAATAAATCTATTTAAGGACAGTTACCATAACGGTTCTCACATTACTTAATTGTACTAATTAGATCCCTTTAAATAGACATTCGCAAGTGGAACTGGGTGACATATATAAAAATAATAAAGTTTAGTTGTTAGATATGTAAATACATAGGAATTTTGTGGTTTGTATGTATAATATCCGGGAAATTTACATACATATCACACAATTATTATGTATTTACACATGTAACTCCAAACTTTTAATATTGACATTTATAACACTAAAATAAATCAAATTGAGTGCAAAACTTCATTAGTTTAGATAACTGCAGATTAATAAATGCGTTTACCAGCCGATCAAACTTATAAATGTATTAAAACAGTTTTTAATCAAAATGTATTTATTAAAAACAAAAAAAAACTTGGAAGACCGCAAATCTACCTACGACTTCACCGTTATGTACCAAAAAAATATATAGATAGAAGTAGGGCTGTCAAAACGGCTCGTTGTTCGCGAACAATTCGTGTTTGGCTCGTTAAGAAGCTCGTGTTCGGCTCGTTCGCTAAATTAACGAGCCGAACACGAACAACACCAACAAATATTTGTTNCCGAACACGAGCAACACGAACAAATGTTTGTTCGTTCGTGTTCGGCTCGTTTTGGCTTGAAATTCTACTAATCAATTATATATATATATATATATTTGATGAGTAGGATTTTTAAAAAAATTAATTGACTACAAGGGTACAAAAATTTATAATCAATTAAAAATATTAATGAAGAAAATATAATAAAAATTATTAAATTAGATTAGAATGATGTTTTAAATATTGCCCCAATCTTTAACATCTTATGGATATGTGATTAGGGTTGTCAAATTGGCTCTTCGTTCGTGAACGGTTCGTGTTCGACTTGCTAAGCAAACGAGCTGAACACGAACACACTTTTTGAGCTCAAAATATAAACAAGCCGCTCAGCTCAGCTCGTGTTCAACTCGTTTACACCCCTAGATAAAAGTACGATGAATGGCACAATGGAAAATACATTATGTTCGCATTAATGCAAAATGATCAACAATAAGCAATAAAATAAGGTATTTAGATTAATAACATTTAAGAAATAATTATCTAATGTAATTATTGCGCCATAAATATTTTTTGCCATATTATAACAAAAAAAATGTGCATTTTCTACTTGTTGCGTGTTAGAATATTTATGATATTAAAATATATTAATGATAACAACAATTTGATCTCATTTAATTGAAACGATCAACTATGTGAATGAATATATAAAAATATACTCATCTTCATAATTAGAAAATATGAGTTTAAAAACTTTCTAACTCTAACTTGGTCTTCTGTGATGGTAACATAGAGATTGCTGGAGAAATAGTGAATGGTGACTATTGTTGGCTAATGATGGTTGAGAGATGCTAGCAAATGATGTTAGTTAGACGATTAAGATTAAATTAAGTCATTAAGTTAATTAGTGGGAGGCAACTATTAGGTAAAATTGGTTGAGTAATCGTGATTAGACAATAACAATTATGTAACGTCGATTGTTGGCAATTGCTGTTAGTATTAATCTTTAACACTGAAGTTCTTATGGTAAGTAAGATCTCTCCAAATTCAACTCAAATTTATGTCTCATATGAAAGACATGAGATTTATCTATAATTTTTTTTTAAGTATTGTTTTGGCAACTTTACTCAAAATTTCAAAATACTTCATCAAATAATTCTTTTTTGTTTCCTTTAATTATATGTTATTTTTTGTTGTGCAAAACAATATATAAAACAAAGTGACAGAGCAAACAAACAATTAAACATATTGTGGCTCATGTGGTTTGGCATAAATCCGCCTAAGTTCACTAAGATATGTTGTTCAATTATCAATTGGTGGGAAGATGAGGAAATAGGGTTACAACTCAACACCCTCAAATCCTCTAAAATCTCTCATGTAAATAAGAGATGATTAGTATATGGAAAATATGAGTATATTAAATAAATGAAAAATCATATATTTAAATCTCCTCAAATTAGGTTTCATAATATAGAAAGATCATATAATTAGATTTCCTCAAATTAGTTTATCTAATATCAATCTTCCAAACATGCATACTTCTTAATTTACAACCATTAGATTTTAAAACTTTTCATCAAAATTTTTAGATATTTTAAACTCAAATTTAACATTTATTGAGCTTGAGGTAACTTCTACAACAAATTTTGTTCAATTTTTCCATGTTTAGAGTGCAAACTTTTTTATTTTTTGTGACATGGAAAGAAAAACATAAATTAAAATTTAGAAGACATATTTCAATCACCACCTTCGTAGGAAGTTCATGTTTACATTCAAAGAGTAATATGTTATCAATAAATTTTTATCATTCGACATGAATCTCGAAGCATCAAGTGAATCTAGAGATAGTTTTTTAATAATAAACATTTAAACTCAAATTAAAAGTTATGTAGAACTCTAATTTTAGCAAACTTATAACAAAACTAACCAACTTTACAAGATGGATACAATGACAAAAAAATTGGTCCATTCTGAGTCAAATAAAGCCAGAATCAAACCATTTAATAATGTTTAGAAACATATGACGCCTAATAAAAGCTCAAATAAATTCCAAATCTGACAAGCTTATAATTAAATTAAGTGTCTTGATGACATATGTCCAATGAGCTTAAGATCACTCAATTTTGATATTGTTAAGGAAATCAAAATGCCGAGAAAATATTGTCCGATCGAGGGAATCTTTTGGGCGTCTGATTAAGTGATCCAGATTCCTTCTTTATTTGCAGGAAGACCTCTCTCATACTCTAAAAATAGAGCCCTACACCATTCATGAAAGAGGACATAGACCTTAAACTAAGGAGAGAGTCCTGGCACTAAAGCTGGATTTGATTGAAGAATGAGAAAAATTCTAGTGTTATTATGAACTGAAGACCCAATGTATATTTCTTTCTTCCGCAATCGCTAACCACCTTCAAGCACAACTAACCAACCTCTGCTCGCCTACATTGTTGAATCATACGGTGTAACGACACACTCGGAAGATTGTCTAACCACTTATCCCAAATGATGTGTAACGCACACACCGAGGACAATATAATGATGCATCCTGAGTACGGTCTAACTCTCTGTAATATCTGTTTCAGTCACCATACTTAGAATTTGGCGACCTTCAAAATCCTGAAGTTCTCTCCTCACAGCTCATCACTACGACTTATATGACCAACTACGACCTTTGTGGCTCACAACTCATGTAGCCCTTAACTCTATCCTCTGTGGTCTACGAAAGTTGTTGTAGCTCACTGTTACGACATATGTGACGAACTATAGACTGTGGCTCACAAATCATGCAACCTCTAATTATGACATATGTGGTCTACATACGTTATTGCAGCTCAATATTGCAACCTATGTAACCAACTACAGCCTATGTGGCTCATAACTCATGCAACCCTCAATTCTGGTTTCTGTGATTTAGGGCATTATCATAGTTCACCAATACTACCTACAAAACCAACTACATCATATATGATCCACAACTCATGCAACCCCTAACTCCAGCCTATATGTTCTATAAATATTATCACAGCTCATCATTAAAGCTTACATGACCAACTATGATCTATGTGCTCCATAGCACATATAGCTCCCAACTGACTTCTATGACTTATAGATGTTAGCATGACTCCACACTGACCTATGTGACCAAGTAAAAACAAAATATCTCACAGGTCTTGCAACTCTCTACTGCATTCTCGAAGGACAATTGACGTTCAAGAAGTAACCCTCTATAACCTACATGGCTAACTACTACCAAGACTTTCATCTACATCCTCTCCGACCAACTGGTGTAACAATCACCGTTAATAACCTCCATGATGGGAGCAAATATTATCCGGGCGTCCAAAGTCCAATGGTGGGGAGCCACGTGTCAACTGGGCCACCACAATATATTGAGATTAATCAGTGTTAAAATTTGTGGGGCCCACTTAACACATGACACTCCACTATTAGACTTCGAATGCATCCAGAGTCCTGACCTAATATTTTTTCCTATGATGGGCCACAACATTCATATCAATCGAGTACGCCCTCTAGCACCCATTACAGTTATTACTGTTGAATTATCGTTATACATCACATTGTAATTCCATATTCTCTAATTCAACAGAATAGTGATGCTATATAATTACAATTAAACAGACTATTATTTCAATTGTACTATGCCCACTGTTTTTCTTCTATGACTTATTTTCAGTGTTTTTCACATAAAAAATTGAGTTGTCGCCACATGTTATATCTTATCTTTTATTTGTATTGCAGAATCTACGGTTCATCCCAAATTAAAATTTAATTTTTCATCTAATTGGTCGTAATAAATCCCGGTAAATAAATTATTTCCTTAAAATAACATAAACTTTATGGCAAAATATTTGGCGTTATCTTATCTTCATAAACCATAATATAGTGATACATTATTTGCCAATTTAAAGTATTTTAAAGCAGCCAACTGTTTTTTTTTTTCTAAAATTATCCGACTGTAAAACTTTCTAAATAATTGTTAGTGTGCTCTATGTTTCCTATTTTGATCAATTTGGCATTTGGTCATGTGATCTCATTAGTCTATGTAATTTCAATCTTTAATTAATTCATTTATTACCTCATGATCGTCTGCAATATAGCAATAACTTACTTATTTTCATCTTTAAATAAGTGTAATTTTTGAAAGGAGAGAGGCTCATGAAAAACTTACGGTCTAATTGGGTCAGTTGCAGCTTATTGAATAATTTGTTGATAATTTGATTAAAACTAATCTGTTGATAAGCTAGGTGTGATGACTGTTACAAATTTTTATTTTTTTCTAAAAGTCAGACTGCAGCCAAAAAACTGTCACCGCACCTACATAGGTGTGGTGTGAAAACGTTGTTTTCAGCGTTTTGAAAACACATAAGTTGTCAAAATGAAACAGTCCAGGCGCGTTTTCAAAACGCCACCACACCAAATAAACTGTCCCAAACAGACTCTTAAAGAAAATTTTAAAAAATCAACTTTTTTTTCAAAATTGAGAATTATACGGAAGTTTCTTTAGAAACAACGCGATGTTTTGTGTGACGACACTCAATACGAAGGTGATTTATTGATTTGATAGTAGGATTCTACTGATTGGATTTGGCTGAGCGGGGAGAATACCAGTTTTTTTGGGTTTGGCTGAGCCACATAAAATTTTTTTTTAAATGGTTTATATTTTATACATTTTTAATTTCATAAATCATTATCAAACTATAAATCATTTATTTTTTAAATTAAACATTAATTTTTTTTTAATAGAGCAACTCATCCCATTTTTGATGTGTGTTAGTTAACCTTCAAGGTCCACCGTCCGATCAGTCTTGATGCGGCCCACGGGAAAACAATTAATGGACGCAGATGTCTCCGTGATCGTTGGCCCGCCTGCGAGAGGTTAATGTCATAAATTGTAAATAATCCTCGTCCTCGTAATTGGGAAAGGCATTAATGTGTGCTAATAAATACGATTTGCATATAATGAAAGGGAATTTACATAAATAGCACGCAATTCTTATGGAATTGCATAGCTAACCCCAAAGCTTCCATATTTACCTCTGATTTGGTCAATTAGTAATTATCCAGATCTTTTCTTATTTATAGGGGAGGCCAATCACGGACTCAATAATTAGAGTCCCCCCTTCTTGAGCGGGGGTTGAAAAACCAAGACTTGGAACAAGACCAAGAAGTGTATGGAGGAGCCAAATTCCAACACTCTTATTGACCGAAGACTAGGCGAACACTTCCCTCTATACGTAAAAGTGAGTCAAGCTGATTCGTGAACTAGCTTGAGCTCGGCTCGAAAAATGGCTTGTGAACTGAGCTCAATGATCTAACAAGCCAAGCTCAAGCTAGCCCATACCCGGCTCATGAGCTCGTGAGATGGCTCATTTAAAATAAATATTAATATAAAATATACTCATAATATTTTAAAATTGAAGACTTTAATATTTAAAGTATTAAAAATTTTTAATATATATAT
>JXCR01120027.1:0-14895 GCA_002079205.1 Phalaenopsis hybrid cultivar | reverse complement strand
ATTGAGACATCAGAGGAGAGAATGTGACTTTTTAAAATTTAATTTAATTTATATAATTATTTTAATACAAAAATAGGATCTTTCAAAGGAAATTCCTAACTTGGCCAAGGTAAATTATGATTACTTGAAATTTTTACTGGAGGTATACCTAAACCAGAGAAGCCTTTGGATAAAATTTCATAATTTTTTGAATTCTCTATGATTTATTAGAATTATTTTAAGTTCTGGGCTATTTAATAAAAATAAAATATTTTAGGTGGTGAAAATTAAGTTTTATATTTTTGAAAAATCTCCCTAAGGTCAGAAAACTGAGAAAAGCAAATTTTATATTTTTCTATTCTCTGTGATTTATTAGAATTATTTTAAATTCTGGGCTATTTAATAAAAATAAAATATTTTAGGCTTTTTGTGATTTATTAGAATTATTTTAAGTTCTGGGCTATTTAATAAAAATAAAATATTTTAGGCATTTATATTTTTGAAAAATCTCCCTAAGGTCAAAGAACTTAGAGGAGAAAATTTTATATTTTTCTAATTTTTCCTTGATTTATTGGAATTATTTTAGTGAAAACTCATTTTTAGCCTTTTTATTTTTTTTTTTCCCTTGATTTATTGAATTAAGTTTTGTATTTTTGAAAGATCTCCCTAAGGTCAGAGAACTCAGAGGAGAAAACTTTATATTTTTCTGATTTTTCTTTGATTTATTGAGAAAACTCATTTTTAGCCTTTTAAAAATTATTTTTAAGCTTTGAAATTCAATATCTTTATTTGGAAAATCAGGAAAAATATTCTAATTGTTCCTAAGTGATTAGGAAACAATTTAGAGCATTTCCATGAATTTTATTATTTTTGTGATTTTTATGAATTTTCCAAAAATTAAGTTTTTATTTTAAATACTATTTTATTTTTATAAAATATCCCTGATCATAGAGAACTATAAAAAACTAAGTTTCATAATTTTTTGAGTTATATTTTGATTTTTAAAAATCATTTAAGTGTTAAGAGTGGTATTTATCTTTAAAAATCAATTTAAGTTATTAAATGAACTCAAAATAATTTGAAACTTTTATGATGAGTTCTCTGGATCATAAGTCACAGTGGAGATTAAAAATCAAGTCATTTAAATGCTTATCTTTTCCAAAATTAATTATTTTAGTGATTTAGTATTTGGAAAATTTAAGGATTTTTTAAATGACTTGACCTATGAAATTATTCCCAAAGGTTTTTCTAGTCATGGTGGACTTTTCAAACTTTTCTTGGAATTTAATAATCAATATGCTAATTTCCATGATTATAATAAGGAAATGATGTGAAATAACTTGAAAAATATGGATCTCTTTATAGGAACCTAATCTGACTTTGGAAAAATCAAAGAATGTCCCCCCTTATAGAGGCTACAATATGTCAAAATTCCAAGCCAAGGTGATGTGACAATGTGCATGGAGAATCAAATGATTCCAAATAGTATTAAATTAATTAAAAATATTTTATGCATTAAATGGGCTTGAAATTTATTTCACATTATTCTCCTCTGTTCAGTAAGCAAAAGAGTTTTTTTATTTTATTTTTGTGATTTTTCTACACAAAGTTATGTATTTTTGAAGTTAAGGGTATTAAATAAATAAGAAAATACCCCTATTTTTCTATTTAAATCGCGCATGCCACCTCAACCTACGACGGCTCCGAAAGCATGCATGGCGCACTCTGGTTGGACGACGCCGTCCACGTAGCTTGCTGACTCGACACGCTATTCATGTCTCGAAGCGCCGTCCGGCTCAATCTCCCCCGTTCGTTTGATACACGCTTGATCGAACGGCTCCCCGTCATCGTCTTCGATAGAATGCTCCCGTGCCCGTCCAGACTAAAACCTTAGGATCTCAGCCTAGATGCAACCAAATCATTTCGGGTTTGATCCTATGGACTCGTCTAAGCGAGACAAACACATCTATACTGCTAAGGTACCATGAAATTAAGTTTAAGTAAATGGAGAATCAAAATAAGCTCGGGAGTAGGAGTTTTATACATTTGCTCTGAGAAGGGAGGCTTCGATCAGAGGTGCTAGGCACATTTGTTGGAGTCCAAGGAGGCTAGGGATTGAGTCCCTGACCTTGGTGTGAAGTCTAGGTCTGAAATCGACCATGCTCGATTTAAGGTGTTGGCCTAAAGCTATGGTAGAGGCTCCGTGGAAGGGTGATTTGATGGGACTCTGGCTTCTTTTACTCTTGTGAAGGTGTGGGCATAAGCAATTGAAGTTTGGTGGAGTGTGGAGGTGTATTGGGTTCTGTCCTGGTTTTGGGCAGGCTTTCAAGCTCAAAATTGAGCTTTAGCAATGGGAATGGGTGAGGAAAAATGGTTGGAATGCACTGAGAAGATCTTAGGGAAGCTCTGTGTGAAGTTTGGAGGGGCCTCTCTAAGAAATTTTCAGCATACCTCCCGTGGCCGTGGGCGGTCAGTTTTTATAAAAATGGCCATGGGGTGGCTTTCAAGGCATAAGTTTGGGTGCATTGTGCTTAGGTGGATGGAAGAGGAGCTCCATAATTTGATTTGGGTCNTAGGGTGAGATCGTTGTTTAGCATGCAAGTTTGCAGGTATAAAAGTACAGTATGAAAGTACAAGAAAAACAAAGCTGAAAAACTGTAAAAGTGTTGCTGGCGGGTCTTCTCGTTCCACCACCCGAAACTTAAAATGCATGTTAAGAAAGTTTATGAATAGCAGGAAAGGTAAAATTTTCCTAACCCTATGTAATATTATGGGGAGTCCTTAAAAGTTTAATTAAGGATGATTTCTTTAAGCAAAGAATATTGAGTTTAACAAGCCTCTGAGGTATCCAACAAGTTAAGAGGGGGAATTAGGTCCATGCATCTCCCTCACCAACTAGTGAAAAGCCTCGAGTCCATTTAAACTTATCATTTTTCTTAACGGTTCATCCTGTAAATCTCCTTAATGCTCAGTGAATATCGATGTCTCAATTATCCCTAAGAAAGGAGTAATTATTATTTATCATTTAATTTGAAAATTATGTGGGTGAAAACCCTTAAAGGGGTATGTTATTGTAATTTGATCACTTAGCCAAATTTTAATCCTAATTGGGCTTAGTGATATTTTAAGGATGTTTGATTTTATTATGTTTATTTCTCTAATCCTCTTTTAGTCAATTTTGATTTAGCCTAAGTCACCACTAAGCCAATTTCTCTAATCCTCATTTAGTCAATTTTGATTTGGCCTAAGTCACCACTAAGCCCTTAAGGCAATTCTCTAATCCTCATTTAGTCAATTTAGATTTGGCCTAAGTCACCACTAAGCCCTTAAGACCTAAATGAGGTGTCTTAATTTTTGAAAAGGGTTAAACTTTAGGTGGTCTTGATTCATAATTTGGATTTTATTTGAAAATCAAAATAGGGGGTTAAGCTTTAAGTGGTCATGATTCATGATTTGGATTCTATTTGAAAATCAAGATAAGGCTATTANCTTAGCCAATTTGGGGCTAAATTTGGGAATTTTGGATTTATGCCAAAATCAAATGGATTTCAGGCTTCACCAAGGTCAATTGATGGTTTATTTTGATGTATAGGAATGTTATAAAGATTTTTAAACATTAATTGAGGCAAATTGACTAGGCTATGGGTTCAACTTGGTGAGATTAGGTCATATGGTCAAAATTGGGGTTTTGCCCCAAATCAAAATTGGGCTCAAATCATGGACCAATTAAGCTTGGATTTGGTTTAGTTTGGTAATATCAAAAGTGAGTTTGAGTTTAGGATTGCAAATTGGGCTCAAATCATGGACCAATTGAGCTTGTATTTGGTTTATTTTGGTCATATGAAAAGTGAATTTGAGTTTAGGATTGGATGCTTGGATTTGGTTTAGTTTGGTCATATCAAAAGTGAATTTGAGCTTAGGATTGGAATTGGGTCAATTGAGATCAAATTGATGGACATTTGAGTTGGATTTGGGGAAATTTGGATCTTTAAAGATGGGGAAATTTGAGTCTTTAAAGGGCAATTTGGGGATTTTGGTTAAAGATGGTCAAATTGGCTAAATTTAGTCATGGGGTAGTTGAGAGAAATGAAACTGGAAATATTTCAAATTTATTGGGATTTTCTGGGAATTTTTGGAATTTTTGGGATTTTGAGCCCAAGAGGAGTATTTTGGTAATTAGGGGGTGTTTTTGGAGTAAATGGCCAAGATGGTTATTTTTGTAGAGTTGAGGTACCAATCATCACCAATAAGCCATGGACTAAAGGAAACCCCATTTTGGGTCCTCTATGTAGTGGTTCTAGCCAGACCATAGCCTAGGGCTAGTAGGTTTAGGGGACCATCTACATGTGTACCCAAAAGATCAAGGGATCTAGGCTAGAAATTTGAGTTCAGGGTTGTGAGTGATTGTGAGTGAAGATAAGTGTAGTGAGTAAAGATCAAGGGATCTAGGCTAGAAATTTGAGTTCAGGGTTGTGAGTGATTGTGAGTGTAGAGAATGGATAGGCTAGAAATTTGAGTTCAGGGTTGTGAGTGATTGTGAGTGTAGATAAGTGTAGTGAGTGTAGTGAGTGCCTTAGCTCCAGACCAACACCCAGGGTCAACCCTAATGTCCAGCAATCCTAAGGGTGACTCATCTTGAGTTTCCCCCACAGTAACCCCACCAACTAAGTATTTAGAGGTTGAGAACAATATGTGGAACTTCAAGTTGAGTGGAGAAGAGTGTAGAATTTCTAATGGTGAGCATTCCAGATCTAGTTTTGTAGGAATAGTCAACAGGAAAAGTCCTATGGCTAGACCCTAGGCTACTAGATGGGACAAACTAAACCACAACCAAAAATGAGGTCAACAGTCACTAATAAACAATTGAAATAAGTAGATAACTTTGGATAGTAACTAATTATAGAGAATAACGTTTAATTTTGATATTCAATTTATAAGAAAGCATCCTTCTCCTTGCCAAGAATTTATAGTGAATGGATAAAATGAATTAGTTTAATTTATATTGTGTCAAATAGTAGCATACCTATTCTTTACCCTTTGGTCTAGACATAAAGAACATTGACTAATCCTATGCTTGGTTATTGATTCTGTAGCTAGGCTGGGAGGATACCGACTCTCAATTTGAAGCTCCCACGTTCCCCTCACCTGAGGGTTAACATCTACACATCAACACCCAAACGATAGGACTGAATTGGGGATTTTAGTCTGTCACTCTAAAATCTCCAATTCTACGCCCGATAGTAATATTTCCCAATTTATTTGCACCCAACTTCCAAGGGCTTTGACCTCCCTGAATCTTGGATGTAATCTTCACTTTAGTTGTAAAACTCAACATATTTTAACAGTTCAATTGACCAGATTGAAAGTAAATTAAGATCGAAGTGAAAAGATCATCACAATTTCTTAAACATTTTCATGGCTTCACCAATTCAAATTATCATTTCACAAATCTTGAGACAAGGAGAAAAATAAAGAAAACTACTCAGAACTCACAGCACAACTTGGAATTCATATATAAAATCAAAGTCATACAAACTATAACAAGTAAATAACTTACCTCTATATTTCTCCCCAAGAACACTCCTCGAAGTTCCTTTGAATCTCTTCCTTTCTTTAAAACACAGAGAATTCCACTTCGAAGTAGCAAGGAGGAAGAAATATCACACTTTCCCTCCACTCTTACAGTTTCTTGAAAAATTTCTCACAATTACACGCTCTAGTAAGCTTTCTATGCACTAATGGAACCTATCTAATCTCCAGGACTCCAAAAGTCTCCTCCTCCTCCCTCATTTTCAGCCAAAATGTTCTCTTTAAAGATGTGGATGAGTTTTCCCATGAGTTGCTTACACACCCCTCCAAAATCCGGCCTTATCCATTATACATGTCACATAACCATCGATCCCGCCGTCGGCGGCCTTCTAGAGAATTTGTCCTATAGCCTCGAGAAAAGCTCGCCATCGGCGGCCCCGATGGCGCCGTCGGCGCTCTAGTGCAATTCTCCACATTTTGGTCATTTTTGCTCCAAATTCGCTCCTTTTTGTACCTTTTTGCTCAATTGACCTTAATTCATCACTCCTGCAATAAAACATCAAAAATATCTTTCTTTAAAGTGAAATATCATTAAAAACAGTATAAAAGAGGTATGAAAATCTCAACATATTTTCCTTTTGTCAAGGACCGACCTTGAATGTAATGACTCGGAAATGTAAGGCTGATCCAAAAATGAGAATTGAAATGTAGGTCAATTCTCAGAGAAGGGAATGTCAGAATGTAAGGACCGACCTCAAATGTAATGAATCAGAAATATGAAAATGAGAATTGAAATGTATCTCAATTCTAAAAAAGAGTGTCGGAATGTAAGGGCCGACCTCTAATGTAACGAATCAGAAATATGAAAATGAGAATTGAAATGTATATCAATTCTCAAAAGAGAGTGTCAGAATATAAGGACTGACCTCGAATGTAATGAATCAAAAACATAGGGCTGATTCGAAAATGAGAATTGAAATGTAGGTCAATTCTCAAATAAGAGTGTCGTAATGTAAGGACCGACCTTGAATGTAATGAGTCAGAAATATGAAAATGAGAATTGAAATGTATATCAATTCTCAAAAGAGAGTTTATAGTGTTGAATTTACAGAAATGTATCATGTGAAAAAGGTTGATCTGTTGAAGGAGATCTGTAAAGCTTTGTGAGTTTTTTGTAGAATGGGACATTCTGCGAGGATGTGCAGAGTGTTAGTGTTGTGCTGCACACACAATGAGTAGGAAATTCTGAAAACAGGAGAATCCACTCAATAGGTTTGTTTTATTTTCATGTTGTTTTTTATCACATTTAATTTTTCAAAATATGTTTTTAAAGTTTTAATTTTAATTGGTTAATTTTAAAAAGAAATTTGTTTTGTTATTTACTCATTTATGATTATTTTTCATTTATATTTTATTTATTATTGAAGATTTTTTGTTTCATTCTTTGTTCATTGAAATTTTGAACCATCGCATGGTTCGTGGCTTTCATTCTTCTCACAAAAAGGCAACTGACAAAAAGGCACAATTTGAGAGAAATTTCCATTAATTTTCTCCAAAAGAGATGCCATAAACAAGACATAGGCTATCGCCTCAAAAGGTACATTATGTAATCCATATCGAAATACATTAAGAATCATCTCATGTTGTGAATACATCGTAGACTGAATATATCAGATACATGTCATGCTACTAAAAGAAAGAAAGCAAACCCTCTGTACCAGGTATGTTGAGCTCCTGATCGAGCATACCTTCTAAGTCATGCTCCAGGATAAGGGTTCCCTTCGCATGTACTTAGAGGTACAACCTTCTCACAGCTCGTATAAAAATAACTCCTCCAATTCTGGGTCGTACTGGAATCCATACGATATTTTACTGTTGTCTATTATGTGGAGGTTACAGGCACCCTACGGTGTCGTACTCCTAGAATGGAGTGCTTGGCAAAGTTTGCACCATTGCCCTTCAGGACCAAAACTGAACCAACTGGCAATGAAATCTCCACAGTTCCTCTGAATTTGCTAGGGCCAAAAACATCAATTATTTTTCCAAATAGAATATTTCTTTTACTCATGAACGATACTGTGCTGAAAGGTCTCACAAAATCATTATAATCGATGTGTGAGGTAATGCAGTCACCTTCTTCATAAATGTTAATGATGCAACTATTGGGAATGCAAGTAGCTGGTGGAATATTCCACTGGACCATTCTCATGATCATCCATTTTATTATTGGTGGCAACGGATCCACTTGGTTGTATTTGAGGATCCTAGGCGGATTCCCCTGTCGGTCGTTCGTGAAGTTGTAGCAACAACCGCATTGGATGGTGATTCTTCCCTTTCCCCCATCCATTTCCTTGGCTCGAAATATGTCCTCTCCATGAGAAGGCACGCTTGGCCTATATCCTTCAAATGAAAGATACACTCCAGAATGCTTTTCTCATCACTTTTAGAAAAATCCCTGGTATATAGCTCCATGCCTTCCAATATGTTGACGAACTTCCCCTGAACTTCTTCAAAAAACTCAAACTCTCTTTTATTAACCTAAGTTATTTTGTAGTATTCCATCATGCCGACAGTCTACAGTTGTCACGGGCGTTCCTTCCTTCGAGAATTGGCGGGAACCCAAACTGGCGCTGGTTGATTCGGAACATGAGATTCAGCTTATAGTCGGATGTATGACCCATCTATCACGGAATCTGAAGTCTGAGACGTGTTAGTGCTTGAAGTGTATTCTTCCAATGTAATTAAGTGCTGTAAATGTTGAACTTTGCAATCCGTGCATTCTACAAATGGGCCCGTGACTGATGTCCTGGCTGGTACCTCAACGTTGCATGTTGGGCAACGCTTGCATAAGATATCTGAAACTAGGAGCACATCTAATTTTGTCAAAAATCTTGACTTTTCATCCATAGTGGGCAGGCTGCCAGATGTTTCTCTCAGATCTGGGTTGTAAATATGTCCCTCAGGAATGGGGGTAAGAAAATTGTTCGCGTCTCTCTGGCGTTTGCATTCCTATCGCAGAAAGGCTCTCTGCTTCTTTTGGCTGGCATTTCTGCGCTGCGTCCTGCGGAGTAGAGTATTCGGTAATCATTCATTACAGGCGGCTATCAGGTCTCTTGCTAGAGTAGCTACCATGGAGGGCAGACGGTTGGGCCCCTCCATCGGATCTCGTTTCGCTATCACATTTTTACCTTTGCGTGACACATTGTCTTGAGTGGTTACCCTCAACAGTGAAGGCAGTCCTTCCTTTTCTTTGCTGCTGACTATGTCTATTAGAGGACCCTCATAGTCTATATCAACTTAGTTCAAATCCATGTTGAAATCTATGACACCTCCTTGCGGCACCATCTCCTTATTCAGTGCGAGGTTCTAGCCATCCTGGAAGGCAAAGATCAGCCTCTATCCTCACATTTTTCTGCAAACGATAGGAAAAAAGTCAATGGGCTGAAGCTTGGCATGAACAAGAATAAAATAAAGTATTTATTAAAGTAAATTTTAGTTTGTTTTTGTGAAGAGGATTATTCATTTTATGTGTGAGTTTTCTTTAATTAAGTAGGGTATTTAAATTCAAAAGTAGAAAAGAGAACGTTGTGAAGTTCAAAAATTTTTTTCTCAAAAATTTCATTATAATGAGGTTAATTATAAAATTTGGACCCGGTCATAGACATTTAACCACATATATAACCCTAAAATAATCAAAGATTCAAATTTTTAAAGAACGAGGAGGCAAGCGACATTGAGCACCATCAGGTTGCGTAATAGCTTTTCAGGTATCGTCCATTTAACGGTAACATGGGTCTTTTGCTCTAGAAGTGCACTAACTGGTAGGCTCCTCCATTATAGACCTTCTCAATGACAAATGGTCCCTCCCAAGTTGGGTCAAAATTTCCACCTATTTTGCGACGTGCAAGAATAGGTCTTTTGAGTACAAGCACGAGGTCACCAACTTTGAATGTCCTTGGGCAGACCAATTTATCATGGGCTTGCACCATCTTTGTCTGGTAGAGCTCCAAATGTTGTTGGGCTTCTAGTCATTTTCACTCGGGACTCTTCAGTTCTTCAAGTCTGATTTTTGTACTTTCTTCCATTGTGAGTTGGTTGGTAATGGCGACTCTGAGACATGGTGTCTGTATTTCTAGCAGTGGCATGACCTGGGGTCCATACACGAGCATATAGGGTGTACACCGAGTGAGAGTCTTGAAAGTCGTTCGGTAGGCCCACAAGGCTTCTAATAGTTTGTTGTATAAATCCCTTTTGTTTTCATTGAGTGTTTTCTTCAAAATCTGTACCAGTGTCTTGTTGAAAGCTTCATCCAGACCATTTGGTATGGGATAGTAAATCATAGAGTATCTCCAATCTATCCCATGTCCTTTGAAGAAATTGTTGATCTTTGTACTTTTGAAATTTGTCCCATTATCAAAGATGATTCTTCGCGGTACTCTGAAACGGTATATGATTTGGCTTTTGAGAAATAGAAGGACGTGTTGTAACGTAACCTTACGTAACGGCACTGCCTTTGCCCATTTGGAGAAGTAATCTGTAGCAGCAAGTATAAACCTATGTCCTCTGGAAGATGGAGGGTCTATCAGACCTATTATGTTTGTGCCCCAACACTCGAATGGCCACGAGATAATAGTTGGGTATAGCACATTCCGAGGCTCGTGTAAGACCACCCCATGCACTTGGCATTGGTGACATTTTCTGGTTGTATCCTTGCAATTGGACATCATTGCTGGTCAATAATACTCCAAGCTTTTGATCTTCATTTTCATTTTTGGTTCTGACTGGTGAGCGCCACACAATCTGGCATGTACTTCTTTGACAATATTTTATGCTTCGGCTCTGTTCAAACATCGTAGTCACATCTGGTCGAATGATCTTCTGTAGAGAACATTTACTACCAGGGTGTAAGACATAGTCCTCCTTGTGATGTGGTGTGCCTCAGACTTATCTTCTGGTAGCTTTCCAACATGCAAATATTCTATTAATGGCTTGTGCCAATCTTCGTTGATGTCTGTAACTGTATTTATTGTTTCCTCTTTTCAAAGCTTATGTAGAATTTCGAAGTCTTTCCAAGAAAAGACTTGCCTTACTTGCACCGTGACTTCGATGGAATCCTCCGGGGGACGTGCCATTTCCTTAGCGAGTTTTTTTAGAGCGTCGGCATGGGCATTATCTCCTTGAGGAATCCAGTAGAAAGTCACCTTAGGAATCTGCTCCCAGAGCTTCATTGTGTACTGATGGTACTTTGCTAATCATGGTTTCAGAATTTTTAATTGTCCGACGACCTACTGGATGACAAGTTGAGAGTCACCATAAATGACAATGTTTGTTATATCCATTGAGATTGTCAATTCTAATCCGGTGATTAAAGCTTTGTATTCTACTTCATTGTTGGTGTACGGCTCTGTCAGGTGGTATGAGAACCTCAACATACCCTTATCTGGCATGATAAAGATCAATCTGATCCCTGCTTTGCCTGGTATAACTATGTATAATCCTTTAACTTTCTTGGCTGACGAAGCGCCATCGAAGTATATTTCCCAACACTTGCGAACTAGAAAATTCTATTTGTAGTATTTACTCTTCTGATAACTCGTCATTGAGAGAGAACCCAACTGGAAGTGGGTGTGCAGCGGGAAAATCTGCTAGTTTCTGTCCCTTGATAGCACAAATGAGAACAAAAGTTTAATCAAATTGCAATAAGATCATCTACCATTATGCCAAACATTTGGAGAGTGTTGGTCGGTTCATCAGATATTGCAATGGATTAACTTTCAAAATTGGGGTAATCTTATAAGAAAGCATGTAATTTCTATGCTCTTAGGCGGCAAAAATTAATGCAGGCAATGCTTCTCAATAGGTGGATACCTTATCTCTGTCGGTATTAGACGACAACTCAAGTAGAAGAGTGCATTTTCTTTACCCTCTTCATTGACTTTGGCTAAGAGGGCTCCGAGAGAGTCATCCAAAGTCGCGATATAAAGTATCAATGGTTTCCCTGGGATAGGGGCTGCCAAAACACGAGGTGTCATTAAATTTTGTTTAACGTCCTCAAAGGCCCACTGACATTTCTCTTCCAAAATAAATTTGGCGTCCTTTTTAATTAATGTCGAGAAAGGCTGACACATACTTGAGAGATTAGAAATAAAGCATGTCAGATATGCCAAATTCCACTGGAAGGAATGTAGCTATTTCAAGGTTTTAGGAGGAGGCAAATCCAAGATAGCTTTAATCTTATCTGGGTCGATCTCGATTCCTCGATGACGGACAACAAATCCTAGAAATTTCTCGAAGGTAATGCCAAAGGCGCACTTTAAGAGATTCATTTTAAGGTCATATCGTCGTAACCGTTCAAACACGATCGTCAAATCGTACAAATGGTCTATCTTTTGTTTACTTTTGATGACCAAATCATCCACGTAGCATTCTACTTAGTTGTGAATGAGGTCGTCAAAAATCTTTATCATTGCACGCTGATATGTTGCTTCGGTGTTCTTTAGGCCGAACGACATCACTGTGTAGCAGAAAATACAAATCGGTGTTCTGAAAGCTGTTAGCGTTGCATCATCGGGAGCCATTCTTATTTGGTTGTATCTCGACGATCCATCCATGAAGGAGAAAATCTCATGTGTTGAAGTGATATCCACCATCATCTCTGGTATAGGTAGTGGAAACACGTCTTTTGGACATCCCTTATTGAAATCTCTGAAGTCAACACAAACGCGAACCTGTCCATTTTTCTTCTTAACTGATACAATATTAGCCAACCATATGGGATACTGCTCCTCTTTCACAAAGTTGGCATTTATCAACTTTTTCACTTTGGCAATGACTTGTTGTTCTATTTCAAGGCGCATTCTCTTGTGAGCTTGTTTTACTGGGGTTATATTCTTATCCACCCCAAGTTTATGGACTGCAACCTCTGTTGATGGTCCTAGCATTTCATCGTAGCTCCATGCGAAGCAATCTTTGAATTTTATTAATAGTTTGACCAATTCTACAGATTCCTCGTCATCAAGTACATAACTTATGAATGTAAGTCGAGGTCGTTCTTCAGTCCCGAGGTTAATCTCTTTCAATTCATCGATAGTAGATTTAATTTCTTTCTCAAATTCTGGTGGAGCATATTCTATTGGTTGATTAGTAGAGTCATCCTCCACATCAAGGAAATACTCTTTTGACTCACTAGTAACAACCATGCAAAATTCAGAATCATCGACTGGTCCAACTGTACCAAATCCGAGCCTTCTTTTGAATTGGGAGTTTGACTTTTAGCATTACATAGTGTTTCAAAAAGTTAAAATTTATCTCTTGGCCTTTGTTTTGGTAAGTGTCCCTGTTAAATTAACTTTTTAACACAAGGCAAGAAGTAACCAAAAGGCAATTCAATTAATTCATTAGAATCAACATCCAAATTTACATGTTTTTCAAGCTCAAAAGAGGTAGAAGCACCATAAAATTTGATCGGCTTTGAACCAACTCTACAGACTTCCTTGACCTCTAAACTCTCAACCTTTTGCGGGAGAATCAGAGTAAGGGTCATAGTATTCACATAGTGGTTTATGTGATCATGCATTGTTTCATATTCATTCTTCTCTGTATCTTCTAGGGATATCTCATACTGAGGTTTGTTCTACTTTGTCATCATTATTTCATCTTTAGAACTATCTTCATCACCAGTGTTGATGGTTGGCCTAGCCCATTCAACAATTAAATTGATCTTTCCTCCTCCACGTCCCCGACCTCGACCTCGAGTGCGTAAACTAGAGAACCTCCACCAACCCATTATAAGGGAGGGTTAGAAGGTTGTTAAAACAGATTTGTTTGGCTTTCTCTTTGTGATTCTTTTGAATTGTCATTTTTATTTGTCAAAATCTTGCATGAGAAGACAGTCTTCTTTGGAGGCGCATTGTAGGTAGTATCTTCATGGATACCAACTTCATGCACTGAAAATGGTTGTAGGTCTCCCTTGATGCAATTTTTTTGACCATCTTTGCGGTATTTGATGCACTGGTATAGAGTTGATGGAACCATATCGTGCTCATAAATCCATGGTTGACCCAATAGAGCGTTAAATAAGGTCTCAGCGTCGATGGTATGAAATTTAGCGGTTGTCACAAGTTCTCCAACCTTCATAAGTAATGTACTTGATCCATGAGCTCTTTCTCCCTTTTGGTTGAATCTTCTTAACCTCACCCTATCAGCTGTAAGCTCTTGAGCTTCAATATCCAAATCGGCCAATGTCTGTAGGCTCATCAAGAAAGGAGATGCTCCAGGATCCACTAAACCTCTAGATATCACAAATTTAACAATGTTGACGGAGATGTAGAGCGGACAGTTGTGGTCGGCGGTACCGAGTAGTAAGTCTTAGTCTGTGAAGGTTACCCCTAACTGTTCTCTCAACGAGCAAACTTCATGTGAGGATGTTCTAACCAACCGAGCTAAGCAATTTTTTAGATCAAGTAAAGCTATAACCAGAAATTCTTTCATCTCCTTTGATAGGATTAGAGCGTTGTAGATGCCTAGTCGGGCAGGCAACTTCATAAGATCAGCTAGCACGTTGTAGTCTACTTTGTTTGATCCTCCAATTTTATCTTGATCATGTGGTTCTTCCATTGGTGGAAGTGGGAGTATCTCTTCTCTAGTCATTATCTGTTTTCTTTTATCTTTTGGAGCTATTCTTGGTGGTAACACTTTTCCACTCCTTATGTTAACTTCTGTGACTTCTTCTTCTTGTAATATCATTGTTGAATCTTCTAGTGTCTCTTCCTCTGTGTCGAAAAGATCTAAATTGATGGCAAGCGTTGTACTAGGATGCTCGAGAATTGGCTCCTCGTTATCGCTGTTGTCATAAGAGATATAATTGATGTCTTCTTTAGACTTGACAACGAGTTCATCAGACTCGAGTACAATATGAGGATCATTTTGGGAAACAAGATTGCAATTAGATCGATCATAATCAGTTACTTTATCACCAGAAACAGTCAAAATGTAGTCAAAATCACAATCATTATATTCATAAGACCCTAAAGGGGCAAAAAGATAATCATACAAAGCCAAGGGTTCAAGGATTTTCTTCTCCAAATCCACGTCAACCAATCTAGTAGAGGTAGCCCCTATCCTACCCCTCGTGCTATCAATCTTGGCAGTGACGCTTTTCTCCTTCTTGTTCTTTTTCCTTGACGATGACTGATCTTTTGATGAAACCTTCATCTCGGGTTTGGTATGTTACGGACACTAAATGGAGGCTTGTTTTGATGCAGACTATATCTTGTTCAGTATTTTCTTGGACGATATGCTCTAGACCTCATTCCATTCTTCTTCAGTATTTGTAGAAGCTTGTTTTGATGAATCATGTATTTGATTAAGGACCCTCTTGAGTTCATC
>JXCR01120024.1:4829-17310 GCA_002079205.1 Phalaenopsis hybrid cultivar | reverse complement strand
TATATATATATATATATATATATATATATATATATATATATATATATATATAATTTTAATATGGGGCTTAGGGTGGCGTCTTTCCGCTCTGCTAGGGTTTCGCCGCATGGAGAACCCTAACATCTTTGGGCTTCGGCGTCTGCTTCCATTCACGTTTGCGTCCCATTTCGTCTGGCGGCAGTACTTGCGATGACTCCCCCGTCTCGTCTGTGACAGCCGCTCAACAGCGTCTGCGACAGAGTAGCTCCCGCTGTGTCTCGTCTGCTACAGAGCCGTAGAGCCACGTCTCCTGCGACAGAGCCGCTCAACAGCTTGCGACAGACAGAGCCGCTCATCTACTGCGTCTCGTCTGCGAAAGATAGAACTTCTTCGTCTGCGACAGACAGAGCTTCTTCTGCTCGACCCTGCCATAGGCGTGACAGAGCCGCTTGACACTTGTGAAGCTTCTCACTGTGCTGCGGGTTGACACTGGCTGCGGTAATGACCTCAGGGCTTTCCTACGCCGTCGCCCTCGCCGGTGATAACCCCGCCAAACCCTCCTATGCTACCATAATTCACAAACGCAACTCCCATTTTCACCTCGCAGATCGCGGTATTTCCGCAAGTTTATTATGATTACGTTGCAGGAAATAGTGATTGCAATCTCATAAAAAAAGTAGAGAAAAAGACGGGTAAACCAGCAATTTTCTTTTCTGATGCTGAAATTTCAACTCGTGCTGTAAAATACAAATTTACACTGGTTGGAAAGTTCCAATTAGGTTGCCCTAAGATGAAGATCATCAGGAAGATTTTTGAAGACTTCAAACTGATTGGAGATTGGCAGGTGGGCCATTTCGACGGAAGACATGTTATGATACAGCTGAGCACAGNGTTCCAATTAGGTTGCCCTAAGATGAAGATCATCAGGAAGATTTTTGAAGACTTCAAACTGATTGGAGATTGACAGGTGGGCCATTTTGACGGAAGACATGTTATGATACAGCTGAGCACAAAAGATTAAAATATTTAACTCACACAATAGTCGAAGAATATTATTTATGAAGATTTCTTTTAATTTAAATAAACAAAATAAGATAACGTGTTTACAATCAGTAATGGCCTAATGAGGACAAGTACCATAAGAAATTTTTGTATCCAATGTATTTGTATTTTTGAAATAACATATTAAAAAAATGGCACATCATACATGAATTTACCAATAAAACTATTTAAACTGGGTCTTTTATAAGTAGGAGATTTATGTTTACATATTTTATAAATTTACAGAATTCTTACAATCCGGTAGTCTATTCCCATCATAGTACTCCAAATTTATAGGCCACGTCATGACTGGTAACAAAAATAAATTAAAAGATAACAAAATACCAAATAGCAATTTTTGAAGTCTAAAACCCATTTACATGGTATAGAAACTAAGTAGATCATAAAATGCATTTCATATCGTTGCACCGTATGATGAACTCAATGCATGGTATGTTAAATGTAACCATAAGATATATTATCCACTTAACTGAGACACTTATCTTTTAATATGTAAGGTGCAAGTTATTTTGGTGAACCTTGCAGTAGAACTATTGTAAATTACAGTCAAACTATCAAGTTCTATGAATAATTCTAAGAAAAGAGAGGTTATGAACTTTGATCGCATCATACAACATTTACGATTGTAAGGTATGATCTGAACGAATCTTTTATGGAATTTAAAATGTACTTTGTAACGTCACCGCAAAATGAAACACTTAAGAACCGTCTCCAATTGACTCCACAACAGTGCAAAAAACGTGAGAGAAGCAACACAATACCACAATGAGTTTGCATTTTCACAGAAAATCTAGAACTTCATATCAAAGTGATTTGTTAAGGAAGCATCCCAACATCATGAATCAATGGGAGGGGGATTTAAAGTTTTTCCAAAATATTCAACGATATTAAAATTGCTTTTCTCATATTAAAATTATGAATAGAATGAGCTTGCATCAGCAAAAAAAAATTCCTTCATTACTTTTGAGAAACATGATTTTTCATAGCAAAATTCAACGGCTTAAACTAACCATTCCAATTAAAGAACGCTGTCAAGAAAACTAAGAAAGCCTTCAACTGCAAAATATAATGCATTTGAGTAACATCACTGTATAGCTGTAGCTTTTAATCAACGTGACAGAAGTACTAAAATCAATGTACCTTCTTGATCCATATCATTATAGACCTCAATGAAATCACCTCCACACATAGAAAATCCTTCAGTGATCCCTGCACTAATTAAATATAATAGCTTCCAGGATAAGTTGAAATGAAATATGTAGAAAAGATCTAATCAATAAAAGAAACAATCAACAAGAAAAAAGCAGCAAAAGAGATGGGACAATCAATATGTTAATGTTCTTAATTTGTGATAATGCATGACCACAAAGTACTAGGATGGAAGACCTAGATGTCCGTGTTTCACACCCCTTCTTTTCAATGATGTGAAGTTGTATCACTCTTGGTTCAAAGTACATGCATAATTTTCTTAATGAAAGGTACAAGATCCAACGGTACTGCATCTCCAAGCCAAATAAAGGATTTAAACAAGAACCAGGTTAAGACTGTAAAATTTTAGGATGCAATATATGTCAAAACCATGGTACATAAATGTTTTAACTTCAAGCACTCGTTTGATACGGAACCAATGAAAGAAGCCACTAGTATGAGAGTTTTAATTTTTTTTTTAATCTAAATTTAAGAGGTGTGAAGGCAGTTATTGTATCTTTTCTATCATTTGGTCTTGAGGTGGGAATGACAAAAATGCTGGATATGATAGGAATCCGATGCTTCGATCAAAAGATGCATGAATTTAAACACGGCAAAACTATGTGATTTTTCCAGCTTCTGCCTTTGAAGAATACATTCTCTTGCACGAGAGCACTGACTTAAAAAGACCAAGGTTGATGAAAACCAATTCCAAGAAATTCAACAGAAATGGGAAAAGAGCTCAATGCATCAATCCAAGTCACCAAAAAACGTTCACTCTTTCTAACCAAGCATCCTCCCTTTTTTTTGTACTCTCTCAATGCAATCAACTATGCTTATTTTTTCATTCTCACTCAAATGTCACACCATTTTCCTATGTTATTGATCTTTTTAGGCTCCGTTTGGGAGGGCTTTTTAGGTGCTGCGTGGTCATTTGCCGCAATTTTTTTGCGAAAGTTTTTCGTTTGGTTACGACTTCGGGAATAAAATTCGCGGAAGCGGAGCGAAAGCAGGCCGCGGCATTAACCCGGCGGCCCGACTTTCACCCGAGATTTTTACCCTTTACCCCTAATTTTCTCGCCTTTGCCCCAAGTTCTTCGCCGCTGCTTCCCTCGCGTCCCCTTCTCCTTCTTCTTTCGTCGTCCCTCGATCGACAGAGCTCAGGTAAAGACGAGTCATTTTCTTCATGTATTTTCGGATCTGAGAGGAAGGATGTGCGTTTTTGCGGCTCCTGATGTTTTCTCCTCCTCATCTCTTTCCTGTTTCTGCCATTTTTCTTTTTTCCTCCTTTCCTGTGGTAGATCTGTAGCTTAACGAAGAATGGTTTTAGCTAGATATTTTGGCACACGAAAAATTACTTTATTTTAACTCTTGCCAAAATTGAACCCTTAGATTTGGGATCAAATTGGCATTGTCCATCGAAGTTGCAGATCTTGCACCCATATATGCATGTTTGTCGTGTTTCATTAGATTATTTTGTGGTTGAAGATTTGCAAGCACTTGTTAATGGAAGATTGTCGTTTTTGCAGCTCCTGATGTTTTCTCCTCCTCATCTCATTCCTGTTTATGCCATTTTAATTTTTTCCTACTTTCCTGTGGTCGATCTGTAGCTTCACGAAGTTTGCTTTGGCTTGAAATTTTGGAAGACGAAAAAATTCTTCATTTTTCTCTTACATGAAATTAGCCCTTACATTTGGAATCAAATTGCCATTGTCCTTCAAAGGTGCAGTGCGTTGCACCCATATATGCATGTATGCAGTGTTTCATGACATTGTTTTGTGGTTGAAGATTTGCAAGCATCTGTTAATGAAATATTGTCGTTTTTGCGGCTTCTGATTTTTTTCTTCTCATCTCTTTCCTGTTTCTGCCATTTTTTCCTCCTTTTCTGTGGTGGATCTGTAGCTTCACGAAGTTTGGTTTGCTATACGATTTGGAAGGATATGTTAATGCAAGCACCTATTAATTTGTGGTTGAAGATTTGCAACCACAAAATTTGCAACCGTTAATGGAAGCTTTGGAAATCACTTGTTAATGCAAGCACCTATTAATTTTTTATTTTTCCTCTTACCCGAAAAAAACCCTGTTTCATTACCTGTTTATGGAAGATTTGCAAGCACCTGTTGAGCATTTGGAAGTACCATTCAAAAAAGAATATTCAAGCTTGCTTTCAGTTTGAGCATTGAATTGCTTTATTCCATATAAAAAATGATGAGGATTGACGATTTCAGTTTTCAATGTTGCCTTTGGAAAATATTCATTGCTTTGTTTCATTAACTGTTGATGGAAAATTTGTTACCATTATTCTTTTTGTTCTAGTTATAAGATGATCTCAGGCTGCAATGCATTGAATTGTTGTAAGAGAATTGAAATTCATGGATTTGTTGAAACACTTTTCATGGATTATGAATTATGTTTGAAACACTTTTTAACGTGCCTACTTCACTATAGGGGAACAGCCTTATAGTATTTCTTTCACTATTTGATTAATCTCTATTGCATAGGCAAAGCCATGCTATCAGTTTGGTGAAACACTTTTTTCTTTTTATATATAGGTATGAAGAATTTGTGTGGCCTTAAAATGTATGACATTTGAATAATGGCTAGGTATTTTTTAAAGAAGTAGATCATAATTGAGTGATAGAAAACATGTGTAATCCATCATGTCAACACTTGGTAACTTGGCATGGTCCTATAAGCAATTGTAAGATTATTATTTTTATGTTATCTTTACACCTAACTTGTTTTGCATTGCTCCAGTACTTGGCAAGCTGGCATTAGTCGTCGCTGCAATTTTTTTTTTTGCTTCGGGTTACCTTTTTATTGGATATGTTGTCGGTTTTCTATTATGCTCGATTACTGTATGCAGGCTTCGAAGGGCTGTGTGGGAGGGAGTAATGTATTTTGCTTATATTATGCCAGATTCCTGGGATGAGATCCATCATGACATCACTTGGTTTTCTATATATGTTGTTGGTTTTTTTATGCTTCGGGTAGGGAGTAATGTATGAATCAAAGCTTTGCATCTTCCTCTTTGGTGCTATAATAAAGTTGTTGGCCTCCTTTACCGTGGATGTAAGTCATGTTGACCGAACCACATTAAATTGACTTTTTTTTCATTTTTATGCTTCCTTAAATTTTTTATTTTTATTGAATATGATGCAACACCTATGAATGATTCTCATGTTATAACTTCTAAATTATGTCATTGTTGTGTTTCATTTCTTTGCTTTATCGTAGTTTTAACATGGCTGGTAAGGCTAAAGAACATGGTTCACCAGCACTCTGGGAAAAAGAAATCAAAATGTTGTTTTGCGACTTTTGTATAAAAGAAATAGAACTGGGCAATAGACCAACAACGTTTTTCAATAAAGAAGATTGACAAAATATCATTAAAAATTTTAAAGACTCCACAAGACGGGAGTACGACAGGCTACAAATGAAAAATAAATGGGATCAACAGAAAAAAAAAAATTGGAAAATTTGGAATGATTTAAAACCTGGTTCAACTGGTTTGGGTTGGGAACCGATAAAGCGAACCATTGATGCCTAGGAAGAATGATGGGCAGAAAGACTCGCAATTAGTAATTTTAATTTTTGATAATTTCCATAATATCTTTCTCTTTCAAGCTTTAGAATTAATTTGGGTTTTTTCTCCAGGTGGTGCCCGTAGCGAAAAAGTATAAAACTTGTAAAATTGAACCCAATTTGGAGGAGAAGTTAGACCTGATGTTCGGGGATGTCGTCGCCACAGAAAAATATGCATGCGCTCCCAGCGATGTAGGATTTGGTGAAACACAGGACAATGTTGTTGTCAGCTTATCAGATGATTCACCTGATTTCCCAAGTCCAGGTCCCACTGTGATTCAATCCACGAACCGCTCGAAGCGATCTAGGTTTGAGAGTAAAAAAAAGGGTGGAGCTGCTTCTATCAGAAACCAGATATCATGCCGTACGAATTCTTCCAACGATGCCCCTCATAAAGTGCAGAAAAAGTCAATTAACAAGGTTGTGGAAATTTTAGAGCAGGATCCGAGTATTGCAGCGAATGATGAGCTTTACTACTTTGCTGTTGAGCTGCTTCAAGATTCGGTGCAGAGAGATTTTTTCACAGCAATTGTCAAAGAGCGAAGGGTGTCGTATCTACGACATTTTTATGAGCGCAGGAAAATTTGAATGGACNCAAGTCCAGGTCCCACTGTGATTCAATCCACGAACCGCTCGAAGCGATCTAGGTTTGAGAGTAAAAAAAAGGTGGAGCTGCTTCTATCAGAAACCAGATATCATGCCTTAAGAATTCTTCCAACGATGCCCCTCATAAAGTGCAGAAAAAGTCAATTAACAAGGTTGTGGAAATTTTAGAGCAGGATCCGAGTATTGCAGCGGATGATGAGCTTTACTACTTTGCTGTTGAGCTGCTTCAAGATTCGGTGCAGAGATTTTTTCACAGCAATTGTCAAAGAGCGAAGGGTGCCGTATCTACGACATTTTTATGAGCGCAGGAAAATTTGAATGAAGTTTGTTAGTATTTGCTATGTGTTTATTTGAGCAGTTTATGAGAAGACATGGTTATTTGAACTGTTGTTGATTGAAACTTTTTAGTTTAATTTGTTTTTACATATAGCTATCTTTATGAAAACTGCGAAAATCTAATCTGTTAGTAAAAGTTCCTTAGAATTCCATAACTCTGATCTACACTGAATGCTTGTGTTATTACTTGTCACAGGTTAAATAATATACTTCTTTTCATAGTGATGATTAGTTTAATAATTAAGTTTTCTTTGTCAAAATGTGTCCAGTATACATCATTATGGACCCAAACCAAGTACGTCGTAGAAGGAGAAACACAGTTATCAACTTGCTCGTAGAGTACTACAACACATACATTGATCGTTCTCCCTGTTACACATCATCACATTTTGGAGACAAATGGGTTGCGGAAATGCTTGTCGGGCATCCCACAAGATTTCACAACATGTTCTGCATGAGACGGGGTTTTTACAGATCTTTTAGCAGAAGTCATTAGATCTCATGGCCTCTATCGGTCTATGAGAATGACTGACCGTGAGGTCTTGGCGATTGCTCTTTATATATTATCACAGAACGAGTCAATGTGTGGTGCAATGGAACGCTTCAGCACTCATCAGAGACCATTAGCAGGTACTTCTCAGTGAGTTTGAGTGCTTTGGTGAGCCTCGCCAAACAAGTCATAAAGCCAACGGATCCAACTTTTTCACGAACTCCTACAGAGATTCGCCACGATCGACGCTACATCTCATTCTTTAAGGTACTGATTTAATCTTATATGAATGAAATTTAACATGAAAGCATGACATTAATTAATGAATTACTAAAACTACATGTTTAGGATTGTATCGATGCGATAGATGAAACACATGTTGATGCACGTGTTTTAAATGATGAGAAAGTTGCATTTATCAGACGTAGTGAAACTCCAACCCAAAATATCATGGCAGTTTGCGACTTTAATATGTGTTTCACATTTATCATGCTTGGTTGGGAAGTTAGTGCACATGACAGCAAAATTTTGAAGAGTGCAACACGAAATTTACATTATAGCTTTCCCCATCCTCCTCAAGGTATGTTGCGTCACAAAATATTTATTGTATTTTTTTTTGAATGTGAAACTGAAGGTTCAACACCTTACAGGAAAGTATTATTTGGTGGATGCTGGTTATCCATTGCAGCGAGGGTATCTCAAACCATATCCTGATATCAGATATCATATACCTGATTTTGAACGAGCAAGTAATGTTACACGAAACAGAAATGAGGTGTTCAACAAAAGACATTCCTCTTTGCGAGGCGTCATCGAGAGGACATTTGGTGTCTGGAAGAAGAAATAGGTGATATTACGTGATATGGCTCCTTACCCATTTCCAAAACAGGTTCAGATTGTGATAGCGACGATGACAATACACAATTATATTAGGCGACACCCGTCTTGATATGACGTTGATTTTCTCAATGCTAAAGCAAATCAACAAGAAATAGTTGAAGACCCATATGAAAACCAAATTGGTAGTTCTATGTTACGAGATGACAGCGAACAATCAACCATTTATACTAAGGAAGGGGAAGGTGCAGCTGAAATGACGGTCATTCGAGAACAAATTACTAATGCGTTGGTTAATATGTGATTGATTTGTAATTTGTTAGAAAGACAAAACAATTGTAACTTATGAGTGTTTGGTAGTAGAAATTACTTTATGTGCACTGGTGATGTAATAAATAACATTATTAAGGATTAAAGCTTTTTATTAATGGTTATGGAAGATCATTTTACGAATTACAATGTCCTATATTATTTGCATTTAGCTGGAAGTTGTTTTGATTACAATGCCCTATATGATGTTAAAAAATTGAGTGTTATCCAAGAAAATATGTAAGTTTAGGTGTCTAATATGTTGAGACAATAATTATATGGTATTTATGTAAATGCCCTAAGTTATATCAACTTTTGAAGAATTCAAAAGAGAGAATTAAAGTGACATCCTTTAAATGTACTATAAAGTGATTAAAATTCAAAATCATATAATATATATTTAAATTTCTTACTTAAAATCATAATATATATATATATAATGTGTGTGTGTGTGTGTGTCTATATATACTACATACTTAAATTTACACCATAATTATAGTTAGTTTTATATATTCACATTTATTAATCAATTTAATATATAAATATATAAATTTATGAACAGTTTTAACAAACAGGGACAATATGGTCATTTTTTCATAAACAGTTACCCCACAACTTATTTCACACAGCTGCACCAAACAAACTGCTAGCTTCCCCGTAGCTGTTTTCTGGGGCAGCGCAACTGCAGCTGAAAAGCTGACAAGCTGTAGCTGCGCCAAACAAACCCTTAATAGTGTCACATCTCCAACTCCCTAGATTTCCAATAAGAACAAATTCCAAATCAGTTCATGGGATTTCACTTCTACCTTTGCCTCCTCCGCCAACGATGATGTTGTAAGGCCTGTCATGTGTTGCCCCTCTT
Organism: Phalaenopsis hybrid cultivar; assembly: GCA_002079205.1. Taxonomy (NCBI): domain Eukaryota; kingdom Viridiplantae; phylum Streptophyta; class Magnoliopsida; order Asparagales; family Orchidaceae; genus Phalaenopsis; species Phalaenopsis hybrid cultivar. Next base: position 8,056 of record JXCR01120024.1, on the reverse strand, counting down.
CTAGTGCCACACATGATCTTATGTCGGCGGCTCCCACTCATCTCCTTCCAATTTCAGCTTTCCCAATTTTAGTGTGGTCGACATTGGTTCTTCCATCAGCCACCCATCTTTTGGTCCCACAAATGTCGAAGATCCATCAGCTGCTTTATTCAAGCTTAATCATGTTACAGCTGCTCCTATGGAGCTAATTGCTACAACTTTTTTTCTTTTCTTAAGACTGTCAAGGGTAAGAGATCTATGAAGTAGGCTTTATTTGCCAATTTTCCTCTATCTTTGAGCGTGGCTTGAATTATGTTAGACTCAAGTTCCCCGCCACCAACCATGGTTCACTCACTCATTTTTTCTAAGGCTAAAATTTATGATCTAGCAGCAACATTTTCCTATAATTTGATTGCTAAATTTTCCTTAGGCCACCCAGGTTTGAAGATTAGTCATAATTTATTTTTTAATTTACACATGATTGGTGATTTCCCGATGGGGCCTCTCGATCACTGGACGTGCTTATCAAACCATTCTTGAAAGCAAATCATTCAAGACTCGCTCAGTCAATCATATTATGTGCAATACTCTTAGTTAATACAACATTTACATTTGTATCATCAATCAATCAATTATTTCACCCATTAGGATCAATTCTTGGAAAACCAGCACAAGTAGAAAATGCTCCCGCCCAACTATAATCATTTGTTGGCATAAGCTAACATTAAAATAAATGTTTACGTTGCTTTGCTAAAGAGACAGGAAATAGCCCTTCAACAAGTGTGTTGACCTCATTTTTAGTGAGATCTAGTCTTTCTCTTAGGGTTTAGGGTCTAGCCTTGGAAATCTCTCTTTGACTATCCTAGAGCTTTAGAAATGGGACCCGCCTCATTTTAGAAATTCAACATACTTCTGTACCCTTTTAGAGTTTCGCGTGTGTGGTATTGACTTCTAGCACTTAGAAGAGTGAAACCAACATGAGGGAACTCAAAAGGAGTCCCTATAGGACCTTTAAGCCTTAGAGCGGCCTTTTGCACAATTTGCACTCCCGCGCGCACAAACTTCGTAATTCGGAGAGTCGACACGTCCGATCACTACAATTCGCATCGCTTGCACCGTTATCTGTTGAANCAGGAAATAGCCCTTCAACAAGTGTGTTGACCTCATTTTTAGTGAGATCTAGTCTTTCTCTTAGGGTTTAGGATCTAGCCTTAGAAATCTCTCTTTGACTATCCTAGAGCTTTAGAAATGGGACTCGCCTCATTTTAGAAATTCAACATACTTCTGTACCCTTTTAGAGTTTCGCGTGTGTGGTATTGACTTCTAGCACTTAGAAGAGTGAAACCAACATGAGGGAACTCAAAAGGAGTCCCTATAGGACCTTTAAGCCTTAGGGCGGCCTTTTGCACAATTTGCACTCCCGCGCGCACAAACTTCGTAATTCGGAGAGTCGACACATCCGATCACTACAATTCGCATCGCTTGCACCGTTATCTGTTGAAGACTTGAATAGATTGTTGAAGACGATTGATCGCAAATCGAAATTTTATGAAATTTGAATTTTGACGTGTTTTTGAACTGATTGTCGACGATGTCGTCCGAGCGACCCCGGATGACAAAACAGACTGTACCGGCGCGTCCGAAATGTCAATTTTGCCTAGGGAGGGCACTCATTTTGCTAAGGCACTGCGCACGAGTAAATTGCACGAGATTTAATATATATATATATATATATATATATTAATAAAAAAAATTGAATCCTTTTTTTTTCCTTTTAAAGCCCTAAATCCCTAAACTCACGCACTCGAACTCTGCCTCCCTTTCCCTCTCACGTTTGTGTGTCCCACTCTCCCCTTTCTCGATCTCGAGCCCTAGCCGAGCGCGAGAGAGAGTTGACCTCTCATTCGTCCTTGCCCGACACTTTCTGCCCACGACTCTCCTTCCCGAAGCTGCGCCTGCCTCTACGAGCTGCGATTTTCCTTTCTTAGTAGGTTGACTCTGATAAGCTTGCTTCCTGGAACACTTGAGTGGCAACCTTCTTTTCTTCCTGATGCCTCTCTCCCTGCCACTCGGCTCGCCACTTGGTCCTGGGCACTTCAGTTGCCTCGCTTTCTGTAGGCAGAGAGGACGTTATTTCTCTTCTTTGACCCGATTCGAGTACCATGGTTTCATTCTTTCCCCTTCTCTTCTCTGCCTATAAATATAGTTTTTTTGGGTTTTGTTGAAGNGAGTGGCAACCTTCTTTTCTTCCTGATGCCTCTCTCCCTGCCACTCGGCTCGCCACTTGGTCCTGGGCACTTAAGTTGCCTCGCTTTCTGTAGGCAGAGAGGACGTTATTTCTCTTCTTTGACCCGATTCGATTACCATGGTTTCATTCTTTCCCCTTCTCTTCTCTGCCTATAAATATAGTTTTTTTTGGGTTTTGTTGAAAATTTCCTAAGGAGAGGGGAAGTGGAGAGCTTTGCTGTTGGAAGACTTTAGGAGGGAGAGATTTCTGTGGGAGCATCTTCTTGAATTTATTTTACAGTGCAGTGCTTTACATTTACATTAGAAAGGTATCACTTCTCCCCTTCCTCAGTGCTTTGCTTCCTTATGGTTTCTCTCGGCTAGGCTGCTGGGAATGGTTTCCTTTGGATGGTACAGCATGCTAGTCTAACTTGTTTTCATGTATTTTGAGATATTCAGCATGTTAGTCTAACCNGTGCAGTGCTTTACATTTACATTAGAAAGGTATCACTTCTCCCCTTCCTCAGTGCTTTGCTTCCTTATGGTTCCTCTCGGCTAGGCTGCTGGGAATGGTTTCCTTTGGATGGTACAACATGCTAGTTTAACTTGCTTTCATGTATTTTGAGATATTCAGCATGTTAGTCTAACTTGCTTTCATGTATTTTGAGATATTCACCTTGAGAGCATGTGGAGGTAAAAAAATCTAGGCTTGTTTTGAGATTTGAGCATGAATTCTTGCTAGGGTTAATGAGAGATGAAGCATATACGGGCTGCCTCTATTATTTTCTTTGCTTAAAAAAAATGTGTGTTTGGGAGTATATTGATAGTTTGAAATGCATATTTGCTCCTCTAGAAATACATTTTGGAAAAAGTTATTATATTTCTCATGCTTAGAATGAATGTGGTGACTTAACTTGATATTAAGTAATGCTGGCTCTAGAAAATTCATGCTTATCTACTTCTTGTTGCCTATCATTACGGTATAAAAGCAGGACATTTATTCTTCTTTTGAACCTTTGCAA
>JXCR01120019.1:19164-42627 GCA_002079205.1 Phalaenopsis hybrid cultivar | reverse complement strand
ATTATAATAAAATTTAAAAAAAAAAACTATAAAATTTTGTTGATGTGGTCCTCTGTCCTAGGTGAACCTCAAATAATTTCCCATGAACAAAAAAATTTCTTTGATTAATTAAGTAAATTAATGTTGAAAATCCTATTTTTGAGTTAAAATAAATATATAAATTTAATAAAAATTGGAAAAATCACATTTTCTCCTCTAATATTTTAATTGTGATTGGGGTACCATAAAAATTTCAAAGTGATTTTAGTTATATTTGAGGAGTTATGAAGTGGAGAGCCCCATCGGCAAAATAGTAATTTTGAATTTTGATGTCTTAATTAAAATTTTAGATTAACCAGAAGGTTAATAAAATTTTTTGATCATAATGAACTCTTTAGGATGTTCGAAATATAATGGTTTAAGAGGTAGAAACCAATTTGCCACCATTTTAAGATAACAGTCAAATTGTTATTCCATAAATTGTTATGGCTTGGAGTCAATCTAATTAGATGATACTAAAGTAATGGGCTTAAGTTAGGAAGATAATAATTAACTCATTTGAAGCCCCTAACTGGTCTTCAATGACTGGCACTAGGTCTTCAATTACTTGAATTTACCCTTCACATAACTTTTAAGTAAAACATTAAGTGACTTTATGATAACCCCACTCTTGGGATAATTAATATCAAAGTTCACTGAGCATAGGGTGTATTAATTCATTAAAACTAAATTTAGAGTTTTGGATGATTAATTGCACAATATAATAAGTTCAAATGAACTTGAAACATTTCAAAGCATTCTAATGGCTGTTAAGGATTGTTTCCTGAACACTTTTATGACCTTTTGAATACTTTGAAAGAAAATTTGAATTATTATTTTTTTTCTAGAAAATCATCCATTAAAACTTTTAAAGACCCACAAAATCATGACCTAGACATTGGTAACTACTCCTTTGAATGGTCTTCTTGCTTAGTTTTCTTGCAATTTATTTAAATACCCTGTAAAATTATATATGTTGCAAGTTACAACATTTCAGCGGGAGTAGCGTGAAGATGGCAGGCACTCCTTTACAGTTTTATTTACTTTCTATCATTTCATTTACTATAATTTACTTCTGATTCTACATACCATGCATGCTTGGTTGATGAAATGAAAAATTTTAAAAATGAAATTAAACCCTTTCATAGGTAACCATAAATCCCTTGAAATACAACATTATAACACGTCCTTTTGAATTTATGAGAGTCCCTCGGATGAGGTAACCCATGGTTGTTAAAGAGATTTCCCTAGTTTAAATGAGCCTAACAACTCATTTAAGTTAAGTAAATTTGAAAGAAGATAGTGGTTCCAGAATAAGGGAACTGTGGGATCCTAACCTGTGTTGCTCTAATCAATTTTAATCCCCCCATAATGATTGAACTGAACTTGTCATTTAATCCCTTGAACCTTTAGACTTTAGCACTATTACATCGTCGAGGATCTTTGAGCTAACTATGGGGGCAGCCTTCTACAACAGCAAGTGGTTCTACAACAATAATTTCTTTTTTAGAACTAAACAACAAGTCATAGGATTGTAAGGTTATTTGCCTAATGCAGCATAGGAATTTGCACAATAATGTTCTGCAGATTAATCCTTAACTCATTTTAAGATTTCAAGGTTGTTGTTCATTACGACATAAATTCTATTATCTTCCAGGCTATTTATAAGATTGTGTCATGCAAATGTAAGCCCCAAATAATAATAATTGGCAGTATGAAACTTTTAATAATATCTCACCAAATTTGAATCCAAACTATAAGATAGCTTGGGAAGTCATTGAGGTTCTCCTTAGGATCTATGACAACCCCCGATTTCCTCCCTTCGAATTCCCTAAAAATGTTCCAAATTTGAGCCTTTCTCATTTGACACTTATTGGTACGATCTTTGAAAAGTCCTATCCTTTGGATTTCTTGAAGTCAATATATTCTGATCCAAATCAAGAGTTTTCTTTGGTGTAATTAATTATAAGGGCTTGCCTCTATATGAAGCTTTAAGAACCCAAGTAATAAAAATCCTATATAATCATCCATATTAGATAGGGGAACTTGTTGGCTTATATAGAAATGGTTCGCAGACTAAACATATGTCATAACTTCTTTAGTTTATTTAATCGAGCCCCATTAGCAACAGATGTGTCTACTTTTCGAGATGCATCATTTGAGGTGATGTGCTCACTTATTTAAAATATGATTTATATGAGATCGGTTCGGTCTAGTATGATCAAAATTAAAACAATACTTTTCAAAATTAAAATACTATTTTTCTAAAAAAATCAAATTAATATGTATATTAAATTAAATCAAATCCTCATCTTGACTTGAATTTAAAAACTTTTAACGGTCAACAATTTCTGGTGACTCCACTAGGGACTAGCTATACTCTCCATTATGATTAGAAATTTTTATCTTCATACATCGGTAATGTGTTCATGTCCCTCATTGACTAGATTACTCTTTTTCCATTGACATCACCCATTTTTTTCTTGGGCAAGTATGGTCAACTCTTTTGGATTCCAGGACCGTCTGTTTAATCACCTTTAAATTGAGAGGATCAGGAGTCCTTTAGAACTTTATCTTTTGCTTAGGGTCAGACCCCCAATAGGTGTGTCGGTGGACAAATTTTTCCAAGGCAATGTGCAGTGTGAAGTTGGTCCTACATTGGGTCTCAGACTTCGTCATTTTTTCATATCTTTCGGGTTTGATTTGCTACTCTGCAAATTAAGCCATGTTGTTACGTCTCTTTTCCTATGTTTAATTTGTTAATCAAAACTCACGCTATAATGACAAATAAGCAATAAAATTTAAAATTTAAATAATAAAGGGCATGCCCAGTCCATACAACGAACTTTGTTAATTTTTTAGTTTCGCACAGAAATTACAAAGTGATGGTAGATACTAACCCTCAGAACTTTTTGTTTGAAGCTGCTACAATGGCATTCCAAACTCTCACCTTCTCTTGCAACCTACCTATTGTCCACGATGCCTACAACATTGCTCCAATGATCAAGTTTGGATCCGAATTCGATGAGTTCAAGGTCGTGCTCGGAAAGGCCTCATTTATCATCATGAAAGTTACCACCATGGATGTCCAGTAGCCATTCACTGAATTTAATTTGAATTGCCTCCAGAACTTCCCTTCTCATAAAAAAGTAGAAATTGCTATTTCCCCAGCACCCGTTAAGTCTATTGTTTGCGTGCCTACTAGATCTGCAGCTCCCGTATCAAGGAGATTCATTGCACATACTGCTGCCAAATTTACCGTTATTGTACCAACTGCTTCATCTACAAAAGGGAAAGAAGTTTTGATCGATGAATATTCAGATGATGTTTTTGCTGCCCTACCGTCAGTGTTTGATGATGGTTCCAGCTAAGAAGTTAAGCGATTGAACAGGCCACTAAAGGAACCGTAACCACAAAATTTAGAGGTCTACCAGGGCCAAGGCTAAAGAGTTAGTATCTGATGATGAGATTCCTCAACAAGAGGAAATCGGGGTGATTGAGACCTTTCCTCCCCTCCGAGGGAGTAGGTTTCATCCTTTGTCAGATTCTACAGGAAATGAGAGTCTACATAAGATTACTGTTGCTTTACCGTCACCACAGGATCATGAATGGAAAAGGGAGAAGCCCATCAATATTACTAGAGTATGTGCTATATTTGAAAGATTGGGCACTAAGGAAAGGTGTTCGGTTTTTGAGCTACTTAAGCAAGTAGGCTGCGTGTGTTGCCACAGATGAAGAATGAGATTTTAAAGAAGATCACACATGTTTATCAGTTCCAGAAATTAGCGAAAGTACCCCCAGCCCATGTTCCAGCCAGATTACATCTTACGAATCAAATCAATATTGTTGCCACATTCTCATATTCTACTATTGCTAATCCAGAATCTATAGGGGGTAGACAGGTTAAGTCACGATTGGGTCTGGAAGTACCGCCCACTGTTGCTTGTAAGTGTTTCCCAAAGGAGGATAAGGGGAAAAGACCACTTACCAGTTTGCTTGGTCCACACTATGGGGAGCATGCTTTTCTTTAATGCACTTATGCCTCTACAGGGACACGCCATCTTAAAGCAATGATGTCAATGAAGAGAGTGTGGGTACTCAAGGGTGCTACACCAATATATTCTGATGTGCCTGTATAGCAATTTTGTGGAATGAAATATAGGTCTGATATACCGTATGTTGTTACCACCGTGTTACAGAGTTTGTTTCCAACAAAAATGATGTTGGAAAGGGATTTATAGATCTTAAGTTGATTCAAGAGAAAGAAATTTAGGATAAAGTGGAAAAGCTTCGAGCTAAAATTTCAGAGTTAGCAAAAGAGCGAGTAGTATGTGTTGTTGTTGATGATGATGATCTTGATTTTAAGGATTATCTCGATGAGGAGTTCATGGAGATCAATGTTATCAAGAGTAGAGAAACTACATCTATGCACGAAGCCCAGCTGCTTATTAAGGGGAATGTCATAGATGATCTGTGTAGGGTTGTTTTGCTAAGAGACGAGCAAATTATCTTGATAGAAGAAAGGATGGAAGAGTTGTCTACTAACATGGCTATAATGCAAGGAAAATCACAGTCGCAGCAGATGTCTTTGTTAGAGGAGCATCTATTTCAAATGGTTGACCTTAACCAGAGGAATTTGATGTCGTTCCATATCCCAAGGGTTTTGTGTCACAAAATTTTAAGATGTTCAATGGAACTAGAAATCCTCGCCAACATATAACACATTTCCGAGCAATTTGTTGCAAGATCAGAGATAATGAAGCACTTTTGTTTTATCAGTTTATCAGTAGCTTATCAGGAATTACATTTGATCAGTATGTCAAGCTACCTAACAGATCAGTGAAAATGTTTGGCAAGTTAGAACAGTTGTTTATGAAAAGATTCATCGGAGCAGAACACCATGTTATGAAAGGGGATCTCATAATTGGCAGTAGATGCTCAACGAGACCTTAGTGTATTACATCTTGAGGTGGAAATACTTAAGCATGAAATATGAACCTCAGCTCCACGAACAACATGCTATTAAGATTCTGCTCAAGATCATTCATGGGCCAATGGCTTTGATGCTTAATAGACTCACAATCAAATTAATTGAAAGTTACTCAGCAAGGCTAGTAGTATACAAGAGGAAGTTAAGCATATGGAATCCTGGGAAAAGACCGAGATGTTGAGAACAACCAAGATATTTGAAAAGAAATTTGGGACAGTGACGACACTTGACAAGGGAAAGCAGCCTATGAGGACTTAGGTCGAGTCATCCCTTTAAGGCCATCAGCAGCAGTCACAGCATAGCCAACCTCAACATCAGCCTACACAATTTTATGGTCAGTCCAACCACCAACAACAAAGAACATATAAGACAGATGGTAAACCAAGTCAGATAATTATAGAACAGATAAATAGGACACACTCCTTTAAAGATGAAGCTGTGTCAAAAATGTTTAGAAGTCTGATGAAGAAGTCCAAATTCAGACGGCCTGAGCCAAAAATCTAGAAGAGGTTGATAAGAGAACCATCCTAGCTACTTCCCTTACCACAGGCTACTTAAACATACTATAGATGATTGTTTTAGTTTTAAAGCATGGCTCAAGAGTAATCTTAAAGAAGGGAGTATAACAACCCTGAAATAATATTTAAAATAACCCAAAAAAGGTTCTATAAATATAATTTCAGCCGAGCTAGAGCCATATTTAGAGGAAGGTGGATGGAGCATAGTTTGGAGCAAATCTTCCAAGAAGATACTCAATTAAATTCACACTACTTTAGCACAAGCTGCCATTTAGAGTCTACAACTTGTTAGACTGAAGTTGGAAATTTTGCTGGAGAAGCTGCCGTAGTTAGACAAGAATAATAACATGATCGTGAAGACCGATAGTGCAAGGGGTAGGATAGGGGCTACCTCTGTTTGATTGGTTATCTATGATTTGAGGGAGAATTTCCTCGAACCCCTGACCATGTTTGATTATCAATTTGGCTCTCCGGGGACTTTTGAAAGTAATGATTATGAATTCAGCTATGTTTTAACTGTCTCTAGTGATGACCTATTTGACTGTGACCGATCTAACCCTAATCTTCATTCCCAAACATATCCTCAAACCATACTTAAGTTTGATAAGCCTACAAATGGGAATGAAAAAAATGTCAACGACACCGGTTAAGATAATTCTTGGAGGAGCCAATCCTCAACTGCCAAGGAGCACCGCTTACCATTAAATTGAATTTTCAGAAACAAAAGAGACACCAGAATTTTTTCCCACAATGTTACAAGAAGAATAAGAAGATATTAAAAACATCAATCTAATGAGTTGAGAGGTCTTACCCTTAAGGATGGCTCCAATAGACAAAAGAAAGTAAATAGTTACTCATGGATAGCCACCTTTAGTGATAGAAGAAATACCTATTCCAAGTAAAGTTGGAGTATAAAGTGGATTATAATGTACTAGCTCTTCTTTGGAGATTATCGGCCAAAAAAAGCATTTATGATGCTCTGATCCTGTCAAAAGAGATGTGGCAAGCTCTGGTCACGACCTTGCTTGATCTAGAAGTTTACTTAGCTCAGTTGGCTAGCACATCCTCAAATGAACTTTGTTTGTTCAGGAAATAGCATGAAGTGACATTCACTGATGAGGACTTGCTACTTCATACTACCGATCATAAATGAACGCTCTATATTTCAGTCAACATCAACAAATTCGTGCTTTACAGAGTTTTGGTAGATCTAGGAGCATCACTTAACTTAATGAGTCTACAAAGGTTAGCCTACTTAGAAATTGATGCTCAGAAGCTCACTGTCAATAGGATGATTCTAAGAGGATTTAATTAGAAAGAAGAAAGAGATCTTGGATCAATCACACTACTAATGAAGGTTGGAGAGCTAGTAACTACCACCAAGTTCCATATCATCGACATAGAGACCTCTTTTAGTGTCTTGCTTGGTCGACCTTGGCTGCACGAGCATAAAATGGTTTTGTCGTCACTATACCACTGTATTAAGTAATTCAAGAAAGGAGAAGAACATTGCATCAAAGGGGATTTGCAGCCATTTTCAGTTAATGAAGTAGGCATCCGTGAAGACGCTACCTACTACGCTTCGAAGAAGACTGTCTTTTCCCGAGAATTTGTGCCAAATGAGATGGAAGATTCAAAGGAATTACTAGAGCAAGATAATGAAACTCAACTTTGAAGATTTATCACCACTCCTTTGCAACGAGTTGGTGGAGGTTATTTTAGCTCATGCATCCGAGATCGAGGTTGGGGACGTGAACAAGGAAGAACAAACATGATTGTTGAATGGGCCAAGCCGACCATCACCATCGACATAAAAGAAAGTTCTGATAAAGATAAGTCTAATGAAGAGATGATGATGATAAAATAGAAGAAACCATAATTCAAGATTTCCTCGGAGGATGTGGAGAAAAGTGAATAGGAGTCAATGTATGATTGAATTAACTAGTACATGCATGCCATGACCATTACTTCGATTCATCCTCAAAAGCTCGATAGTTTAGAGATCAAGGAAGTCTGTGGTGTTTGTTTGAAACCAATAAATTTCTACCATGCTTCTTAAAATAATAGTTTTAAAATTCATATAAATTTGGAAGAGGATGATTCTAATGAATTAATGGAATTATCATTTGCCTTCTTTACACCTTGAGTGCAAAAATTAATTTAATAGGGACATGTGCCAAAGAATTTCCAAAAGATAAATTACAACTCTTTGTGAAATTATGGAATGTTAAAGGTCAAACTCTTAAATTTGGTATGATTCAGAATTTTGCATGGTTGTTACTCGCAAAGTAAAAGAGAATTGCCTCGATGAGGAGGATGATTTTGAAGACTCTCCGATAGACGAAGCTCCACAAAAATTTGAAGAGGAAATTAAGCCAACAGTTGATGGCTGAAGGAAGTTAACCTCGGTATTGAGGAGTAGCCCTGACCGACCATAATAAGTTCTCTGTTTAGCGAAGAGAAGTCCACATATTTAATCAAGTCACTATCAGAATTTAGCTATTTCTTCACTTAGAGCTATAATGAAATGCTAGGATTATCTTCAAAGTTGCAATTACAGGCTTGGAGTGGACAAAAATATGACTCCAATAAAACAAGCACAAGAAGAATGCACCTCGAAATAGAGCAATAAGTCATTGTCAAGGTGAAGAAATTAATAGATGCCAACTTTGTGTGAGAAGGGAAATACGCTACATGGTTAGCCAACATTGTGTCCGTTAAGAAAAAGTGTGACAAATCTGTGTATGTGTCAACTTTAGGGATTTAAAAAAATTATGTCCAAAAGATGAATTTCCATTACCAATACCAGAGTTAATGGTGGAAATCACATCAACGTATGAGATCTTCTCTTTTATGGATGAATCATCAGGATACAATCAAATTAAAATGACTCTAGAAGATGCAGCATTTACAACCTTTAGAAAGTCAATTGGGATCTTCTGCTACATAGTGATGTCATTTGGGTTGAAGAATGTCAGAGCAACATATGAATACGCTAAGATAAAGATATTTAATGATCTCATTTACAACCAAGTGGAGTGCTACGTGAAAATTTCAGTCATTAAAACTGAGCAGTGAATAGACCACTTGTATGATTTGAGGATCATGTTTGAATGATTACATCAATATAATCTTAAGATGAATCCATTAAAGTGTGCCTTCAGCGTGACCTTCGGGAAGTTTCTACGATTCGTTGTTTGTCATTGGAGAATTGAGATCGACTCGGATAAGGTTAAAGAAATATTGGAAATGTCACCTTCAAAAGCCTTGAAATAGCTATGGTCCTTTCAAGGTAAATTGACACATCTAAGACGCTTTATATCGAATCTGTTAGGTAGGTGTCAGCCCTTTTCAAAATTAATAAAAAAGGATGTCAAATTCATTTATGAAGAGAAATAAAAATATGTCTTTGAGGACATTAAAAAATATTTAATGACACCTTTTTTGGCAGCCCATATCCCAAAAAAAATCTTTAATACCTTATACTACAGCCTTAGAGGACTCTCTAGGAGCCCTGTTAGCTCAGGTCAATGATGAGGGTAAGGAAAACACACTCTACTACTTGAGTCAACGTCTAATATCAACGGAGGTAAAGTATTCTCCTATTTAGAAGAACTTTATTGCTTTACTTTTTTCCACCCAAAAGATCATACATTATATGCTCTCTCATAAGATCACCCTTATTTTAAAAGTTAATCCATTGCAATCTTTGATGACCCGACTAGCACTTTCTGGAAATTTAGCAAGGTGGTCGATGATTTTATTGCAATTCATTATAACTTTCATGCCCCATTGAACTATCAAAGAACAAATTTTAGAAAATTTTCTTGCAGCACACATACTTCCAACTAGGGACCCTCTCAATGATGATCTACCAGATGGGAAGATACTACAAGGGGAGCTATCCAGTGCCAGACGTTGGAAAATTTACATCGATGGAGCTTCGTCAGCTAGAAAGGATAAAGGATTGCAAATAGTCATATCGGTAAAAGGAGGAATCGGTCTGGTTTTTTTATACTAAATCATGGAATGTTAAGGTTTTCCTACCACCTGACATAGCCATGTACAAATAATCTGGCAAAATTCGAAGCCTTGATTACCAGATTAGACTTGGCAATATCGATGGATGTAACATACATTGCCATCTATGACGACTCACAACTCGCCATTCAACAAGTTGTCGGATAGTACAAAATCTTGAAGGCAAGATTAGCAGAGTACCACCAATATATAATGAAGTTGTTAGAACAGATTCCCAACATGACACTGTATAGGATTCCTAAGGGAGATATCGCCCATGCCAACAATTTAGCCAAGCTTACTAAGGAATTAGAATGTCCGCCGAAGGATTCCATTGATATTACAGTACAAGGATGCCAAGTTTTTTCAAAGATCAACTTTGACATTCTACAGAAGCTCAGGAGAAAAGAAAAGATGGTAACTGCAGTAGCTTAAGTGATTGAAGATTGGTACGGGCCATTAATAGAATATTTGCAAACAAGACGACTACCAGATGACAAGTTAGAAGCATATCATAACACGAGAAGATCTATGTCATATAATTTGGTATGTAATGTCCTCTACAGAAAGTCATTCGATCAGATGTGGCTATGATGTCTAAGCAGAGCATAAACACAAGATATCATCAAAGAAGTACACGTCGGGTTGTGTGGTGCTAATCAGTCAGGGCCGAAGATGATAATGAAAATTAAGAGACTCACTTATTATTGGTCAGCAATGTTAATATATTGCATGGATACTGGTAGAAAGTGTCATCTGTGTCAATTGCATTGAATGGTCTTGCACGAACCTTTGAATGTGCTACACCCAATAGTTGGGTCATGGCCATTAGAGTGTTAGGGCACAGATATAGTGAGTCTGATAGACCCTCCATCTTCTAAGGGACACATATTTATTGTTGCAGCTACAGATTACTTCTCCAAGTGGGCATAGGCAGTAATGTTATGAGAGGTTACAATGCAGCATGTTTTTCAATTTTCAAGAGTCAGATTGTCTATCATTTCGGCGTCCCGCAAAGAGTTATTTCTGATAAACACTAAGATCAATAATTTGGTTAAACGACATGGGATAGATTGGAGATACTCGACAATTTACTATCTGAGAGAAAATGGCCTAGCTGACGCTTTTAGTAAGACACTCATACAAATTATGAAGAAAACATTGGATGAAAATAAGAAGTGATGGCACAAGAAGTTGTTAGAAGCTTTGTGGGCCTACCAAACAACATTCAGAACTCTTACTCAGTGTACACTGTATGTGCTGGTGTATGGGTCTGAAACTGTACTCCCGCTGAGATTTCAACAACCGACTCTCAAAGTCACCATCACTAACCATATTACAGTTGAAGACAATGCCAAACTCAAACTTGCAGAATTAGTGAGTCTCAAAGGAAAATGATTAGAAGAAAAACAAAAATTAGAGCTCTATCAAGAGAAGATGATCTGGGCTCATAATAAATTGGCCCACCCAAGGACGTTCAATGTAAGTAAACTCGTACTCATCCTCGAGAGACATATTCGTGCACACCACGGAATAGGCAAAAAATTTTGAACAAACTTGAAAGGGACTTGGAGAAGGTCTTCTCAGGAGGGTCTTACTAGTTGATGGATTTCCAATGTAAAAGGCCCATGCTACCGGTCAATAAGAAACTTTTGAGGAAATATTATACAACTTAATGTCCTGTGAGATAATTTTTTGAAAGTGATAATTGTTCGAGGATGGCTATTTGGCCAACATCTGTGAATAGGTCCAAAATTGTGTAATAAGATCAAATTTTAAAGAATAAAATCTAAATTTTAACTTTTAAATCATCCTCTTAATTTTGAATTCACCAAACTAAGTAAAATAAAATACTTGCACATGTAAAATTTAAAATTCTCTTAATAACGGTTTGTTATTGTTCTTGTTCGTTTCTTGAATTTCAGTGCGCTGAAGTTTTCTTATCTTTTGCAGGGAAATGTAAGGTTAGAGGCTGATCTTTGCTTTTAAGGGTTTCTTAAATCTCACACTTGATACAGAGAAGGCAGCGTAGAGCATCTTTGTTAATTTTGACTTGGACTACGGTCAAAGTAAATGTAGACTACGAAGGCCCCCCTAATGAGTATAGTAAGCCGCCGAGAAGCAGAAGAACTACAACCACTATTGAGAATCAGGGCCAGGGAAGACTCCTCACTAAAGAGGAAGAAAATTTAGAGAATACAATACCAGATGGAGGGAACTAGCCAATTACAGTAAATGATCCCCACGCCGATGGGAGACTTGGTCCGTGTCAATGAAGAAAGGGTTCTGAATGTGCCTTTAAGGAGGACGCAGGTCAGAAATGCCAACCAGCATAAACACAAAGCTTTGGTTCGCTTGGAGAAGCGATATGCTATGGAAGTCGCTACCGGATTAAGTTCAATTCATGAAGAGGAGGTCTATGATATGAACTTGAAAGAGATTTCCACTAGTTTGTAGATTACAGAAGACGAGCCACAGATGTTTACAGAGCCTACATCCTTAGGGATCCCTGATGAGCTTTGTGTGGGATGCCCCATGTGAAATGCAGAAATCCCAAGGAGGACATCGTCAACTGGAGCCTTTCCAAAATACCCAGAGTGCAACATCCTCCACCTGGAGAGGTACGAAACACTTGATGAATATATTGCTTCCATCATGAAGTTCAAAAATGTAGACCACCCAGAGGTCAAGCCATACATACCACAGTTTACATAGCCGCCACCATCATGGATTCCTCCAGAGGATGAGATGGAGGAGCGACTCTGACATTCACAGAGGATTCCTACTCCAGAGTGAGAAAGGATGAGTAGGGGTCGGAAAAAAAAAATTGAATATTTTGAGGGAATTCAAGGAAAATTAGTTAATATTCTAGAAGGACTGGAACTACACATTGGTTCTTCTCAAAAAGTGACGAAAGAAATATACTTGATTGCATTTTTTATTTAAGAGACAATGGCCAAGCCAGATTAATGATGAAGAAGAATTATTCAGAACCACAGAAGTGGATGTGCAAAAAAGACAAAATTATTATCCAGTGTAGATGCTGTTATAATTTTGCTTAGAACAGGCAAGAGAACCCACTGGGGATCTTAAGGTACGATGAGGTGGATGATCTGGCATCCTCGATAAAGCAAATGATTAAGAGAATGGCAAAATGGAGCATATTGCCAGTGGATTGCATCTTGAATAGCTGCATCATCAACATTTATGAGGAAGGGGACTTCATACCTCCCAACAACAAACACCACAAATTTATCAGACCTTATTGTACAATTTCTTTCATGAGAAAAAGCAACATCCTATTTAGAAAGGAGATAGACATTGTTGGACCAGGCGAGTTCAGAGGTTCAGTTGCAATTCGACTATAGATTAGTTTAGTGCTTATTCTAAAAGGAAATGGAGCAGACCTGACAAGACAGTGCATTCCTATACTGCCGTACTTTAGAGTCTCAGTTACATTACAAAGAATGAACATTAGTAAGATACCATATGTATTTTGACCAGATATAGAACTGCAAGATTATGAACAAATGAGCAGTGAAATAACTAAACCTCTAAGTGCATGCGAAAAGAACACTTTTCCCAAAGTGTGGCTTAGAAGGTTAGCTTGATCACCAGCTTACCCCACATGACAGACAAATAGATGAGGTAGACAGACAGTTGTTACTCTCTTGCACTGCATCAAATCAGAGTAGATATGATATATGATATTTCATATGTACTCATCATGTTGCCTTTTGATAGTTCCAGTTTATTTGAAGCAAAATTAATGAAGTTTCTTTGAAGATTTCAACATATGTTGCTAACTTGTCTCTTTTGTGTGATTGATGAAAAGATGCATGACCATGTCTTGGTCCAAAATTATAACGAACAAAGAATGATACAACGAAATTGAAATAATAAAATTAAAATTCAAAATTGAAAGATTAATCAATGAAAATCAAGCTTGAAAAGATATCCGTATATAAAATAATAATGAAAACAACAGGAAAAATGATAAAAAATGATAAACCGATTCCCCTCAAACTTTGAATTTCCACACTTTGCAATTTCATAGCAGAAATTCCATCGTCTACATGAATCTTTTCACAATTTCTAAGAAGTTTCACACTCATCACAAAATCCCAAAAATCTTTCTACACCACTGTCAATCTTCACATTTCAATATTCATAAACTTAGCTCCACTAATTCTCTACAATTTTCTCAAGATGTTCTTGGGGTCAATACCTAAATCCCGATTCCCTTATGCTATCTCTTGGGTTTAATGTGAGTCTCTGAGCTTTCCTTCCCAGTGTATCTCATCACCTCTTAAGTTGGATGTGAGTCCTTATGCTTTCCTTCCTAATGTGGCACAAATCTTTGAGATATGTATAAGACCACCATAAATGGAGTAAGGCATCCTATTCTCAAACTTCAAGATTGGTCTAAGGCCACCTTAAACGGAGTAAGGCATCCTATTCTCATCCTTCAAGATCGGTCTAAGGCCACATTAAATAGAGTAAGGCATCCGATTATCTACATAAATCTTTGAGATAGGTATAAGACCACTTTAAATGGCGTAAGGCATCCTATTCTCATTCTTCAAGATTGGTCTAAGGCCACCTTAAATGGAGCAAGACATCCAATTCTCTACACAAATCCTTGAGGTAGGTATAAGACCACCTTAATTGGAGTAAGACATCCTATTCTCATCCTTTGAGATCGGTCAAATGCCACCTTAAAAGTAGTAAGGCATCTGATTCTCTACATATATTTTTGAGATAGTCTTAAGACCACATTAAATGGAGTAAGGCTTCTTAATCTCATCCTTTAAGATCGGTCTAAGGCCATCTTAAATGGAGCAAGGCATTTGATTCTCTACACAAATCTTCGAGCTAGGTATAAGACCACCTTAAATGGAGTAAGGCATCCTATTCTCAATCTTCGAGATCAGTCGAAGGCCACCTTAAATAGAATAAGGCATCTGATTCTCTACAAAAATATTTGAGATAAGTATAAGCAACCCTAAATGGAGTAAAGCATAATATTCTCATCCTTTGAGATCGTTTTAAGGCCACCTTAAATGGAGTAAGGCATTTGATTCACTACACAAATCTGTAAGATAGAGCAAGGCATTCTATTCTTATCCTTCATAATCAGTCTAAGGCTACCTTAAATGGAGTAAGGCATCTGATTCTCTACATAAATCTTTGAGATAGGTATAAGACCTCCTTAAATGGTGTTAGACATCCTATTCCCATTCTTTGAAATCGTTCTAAGACCACCTTAAAAAAAGTAATGCATCTGATTCTCTACATAAATCTTCAAGATAGGTATAAGAACACCTTAAATGGAATAAGGCATCATATTCTTATCCTTTGAGATTGGTCTAAGGCCACCTTAAATGGAGCAAGGCATCTGATTCTCTACACAAATCTTTGATATATGTATAGGACCACCTTAAATGTAGTAAGACAACTTATTCTCAATTTTTGAGATCAGTTTAAGACCACCTTAAATGAAGTAATACATCATATTCTCATCCTTCAAGATTGGTCTATGGCCACCTTAAATTGTGTAAGGCATACGATTCTCTACATAAATCTCCAAGATAGGTATAAGACCACTTTAAATGGAGCAAGGCAACCTATTCTCATCCTTCGAGATCAGTCTAAGGCCACCTTAAATGGAGTAAGGCATCCATTCTTTGCACAAATCTTTGAGATAGGTATAAGGCCACCTTAAATGGATTAAAACGTTCAATTCTCATTTCTCTACATTTTCGTTACCGCTTTGGTTGAATATGAGTCCCTGTTTTTTCCTTCCCAACAAAACTCTCCTTTCCTTTGAACTTTCTTTTGAGCTGGATGCAAGTCCCTGTGCATTCCATCTCAATCTGGTCTCTTCACATATTTCTGCCTTCTAAAATTAATTTTTTGCGAAATCAAAATCAAAATCAAAATCAAAATTGAAATTAAAATTTAAACATTGAAATCAAATTGAATCTTCTCTGCAGCCATCAGTTTCCCTACTGGTTGTCTACGTAAATCATTCGCGTAGCCCATCACTTGGGTTAGCGAACATGAAATCACCTTGTGAATTTCAAATTCACTACTAAAATTAACATTCTAAAGGTACACCCACCAATCCCCTGGCGAGAGTTTTGGATTCTTCAAATTCAATCGAGGATTCTTTTTATACTCCCCAGCAAAAAACATCTCCACATTTCCTCTATTTTGCTTTGAGCATGTTAGCTTAGACAGTTGTATTGGCTTTGTTGATCTTTTCAGTCAACGCCAACATGTGTGGTATGTTCGTCCGACACACCACATCTATTAGGGGTCTTTTTGTTGACTTCAATTTTGGTTGAGGTCTAGTTTCTTCTATAGAATCTTAGGATCTAGCCTTAAAATTTTCCTGTCGACTGTTCGTAGAGGAATAGTGATGAGACCCTGACCGATAGAAATTTTAAAACTCTTATTTGTTCATCTTGGAGATCCACATGTTGGTTCCAACCTCTAGCACTTAGTAGGTGGAGCCAAACTGGGAGAGCTCAAAAGGAGTTCCCATAGGACTGTTTAGCTTTAGGATTTGCCCTGGGTGGTGTGGTCTTGGTCAGTGTTGCAAACACACACTTGCACCTACACTCACAACCCCAATACTCAGCCAAACATGCCTAGCTTTATCCCTTACACTATTGGAAACTCATGTGGATGGTCCCCCAAAGCCTTAGCCCTAAGCTAGGGTTTGGCTAAGACCAGCACATGGAGGAACCATAATTGGAGTTCCCTTGGTTTCATGACTCAAATAGAGTGACCTCATGATCAACATTCTCAATCAATCCCAGTTTTGCCAAATTCCCAAATTTGACCCTTCTTGGCCCAACTTTCCCAAATGACCAAATTACCCTTGAACTCCAAATTTTCCAAAAATTCCCAAAATTACCCAAATTCTCAAAGTCTTTTTAAAAATAATTTCAAAACATTTCAAATCACTCAATTTGACCGAAATACCTCAAATTTCATAAAATCCTCATAATACCCCCAAAATTGCCAAAATTAGCAAAATACCCTTCATACCCAAACAATTTCTAAAATCACTCCAAATATCCTCAAAATCAATTTGAAACACCCCATTGAGCTCAATTTGACCAAATTGACCCCTTTTGACCAAAATCCCCAAATTACCCCTAAATGCCTAAATTTCCTAATTCACCCCCAATTTCCACCAAATTAACTTCAATTTCACCCAATTTCAATTTTAAACTCAAATTCATCATATTAAATCCTAACTAAGACTAAAACCAAACCCAATTGAACCCATGTCATACTTAATTCAAACCCAATCTTAAAATCCTCAGTTTTGCCCCCAAAATCCAAGTATCATCAAATTGAGCTCCAACCCAAAATTCCCACCAAATTATTATCCAAAACTCTTCATGAAAATGTTTTAAACCAACTTAAACTATCAATTAAGTCAAGTCTTAAACCTAGCCCAATTCAACATCAAAGTCTAGCCCAAATGCCCTAAAATTGATCGTGAGCCAAATTCCACCCAATTGAACCCCAAAATCAATTCAAAATCACCCAATTCCTTTTCCAAACTTCTCATGAAAATCATCCATAGAAATTTTAACAATCAATTGACTAAGATCTTAGCCCAAACCTAACCTAAACCCAAGTTCAAACCCAACATCAATTTTGAGACCAAGCTTAAAATTTAACTAAAGCCAATCAATTTGACCAAACCCTGGTCTCCACAACAAACACTTGAGCCCTAGGAACTAGGATAGATCCACATAGCCCAACATAGTTGAGCCATGGACCAAGGGTTCCTTGAATTAAGGGATTCACTTTCTAAAATTACTAAACCAAGGAAAAATTTTCCATCAACCATCAAGCCACCAAACTAATCACAATTAAACCATCCCTTAGATTCCCTGAACCACTTAGCCACTAGCCTTGGCCTGGTCAGCTGACCTAGTCACTGAAAGAACACCAAAGCCGAGAGCCATACCAAGCCTAAAAAAATCTAAATTTGAACCCCTTGAGTTGGCTCATCCCAATTGATTCTTCCCTCTACATAAGTAGTTGATTGCACCCAATGGCCATCCTTGGTGGCCACCATTACCTTGCCTATTTTAACTCCACCTCCCATGGCCAAGGGAAGAGATCACCAATTTCGTTGGGGAGACTCTGCCAAATTGTTCCCAGAGCTTCTCACAGCCCTCTTGAGTTCAACCCTATAGTTCTCAGCCACCCAAAGCCATTGCCTGAGCTCAATTTTAAGCTCAAAATTAATGAAATTTTAAATCATTCCCTTAAAATCCACCAATCTCCAAATCAACCTACTCCTCACCTTCCCCAAACAAAGCAAAGAAGATCCCCACCAAAACCCCCCTCTGATGAGCACCCTAACCTAGTCCTAGACCAAGATCCCCGCACCTGTTGGAGGAAATCTTGCTTAGAGCATTCACCAGAGGAAACCAACACTTTGATAAGGTTCTCCATACTCCACGTAAGCTTCTCCAAGTATCTAATTGAGGCCTCCCCACTCAGAAAAAGGTATAGCTTATTTTCCCACAAATTGAGCTCTGTTTAGGCTTTTGTGAAGAAAAGTTTAATTTCATAGGCTTGTAACCATATAGATAGGTTTACCTTAGACTAGATGAAGGTGTAGGAACAAACCACACGTAATTTCATTAAGCATCAAGCGAGATCTTGGAGTTTTGAGTTGGACGGTTCTCAAGTTAGGATGATCGAGGATAGAGAGCCATTGGATCGTGCATGTATCATTTGGATAATTGAGATCACACTAGATGGAAGGATGGAATGATAAAGCATAGATACATGACAACTGACTCAGGTGGCAGTGTCAAATGGCAGAGCGACGTGTGTGAGTTTGGAGCATCGTAGGATGAGGTGGCGTTGAGTCGGATAAGTAGAAAAATATGGATTTAAATGATTTAAATAATTCTAGAACCTAAAAAATGCATTACTTAGTGTAGAAAAATTATAAAAATAAAAAAAATACCCTCTTGCGCAGTAAATAATGGAAAATAATGTGAAATAAAAATAAATATTATTTGACATGTCACTGATTTTTAATTAATTAAATACTCTCTAAACTATTTTAATTCTAAGTAAATAAATATTAATCACCATGCCTTAAAATTTTAAGGGTTGATTCCTCATGTTAATAAGGATGTTTCGTGATTTTTCCATGGTCAAAGAGCATCTCTAGCTTTGAAACTTTAATTTTCAAGCATATGTGCTTATTTTTGCATAAAAAAATTATTAATTAAAATATAAATCACAAACATATAGGACTTATTTTGGTAGATTCCATGTGGTTAGAGGACTCCTGGAAAAATATAAATGAGGTTTGAATGTTTATGCAAATTACTATAGTTAATTAAAATTTTAAAAATCATTAAAATAAAGATGAATAAATTTGCATTAAAAAATTTAACCAAAATCATTTCACACTATAAATAATACTTATTCTAACTCACTATAAAAATTTAAAAGTTTATTTGGTTTAGTTTGAGCACTAAAGTTTATTTTTTAAGTAGTTTTTCTTGCATTAAAAATAATTATAATAAATTAAATATAATTAGGAAAATTATGAAAATTGGGTTTCCTTGTGATTAGGGCGCCTAGGTAAAAATAAAAATTATTTTAAAATAAATAGTTCATTTTCTACCTATATTTTGAATTAAAAATAAAAAAAATTTCAAAAATATGAAAATGACCAAAATTGTTCCTAATTATTCCTTAATCACTTAGGACCCTTTAAAATATTTTCCCTAATTTTTTCGATTTAGTTCTATATTTTTAAAAGTCAAAAATTCATTTTCTTTAATTTTCCACTAAAATAATTCAAATAAGTAAAATAAAAATTGCAAAAATGAAAAGTTGGTTTCTTTGAGTTCTCTAAACTTAGGGAAATAATTAAACATATTTAATATTTTAGTTAAACCACTAAAATCAATAAATAATTATAATAATTAAAATATAATTTAAGAAAATATATGAAATTTTTTCCAAGTGGTCCTCTGACCTGGGTGACCCTCCAATATATTTCCCATGAACAAAAGTTTCAATTTGATCAGTTAAATATTTTAATATTGAATATCCTATTTTTGAGTTAAAATAAATATATAAATTAAATAAAAATTAAAAAAATCACATTTTTTCCTCTGATATTTTAATCGACCCATGAGTGGGGTTTCATAAAAATTTCAAAGTCATTTGAGTTATATTTGATGAGTTGGGCAAAATCATAATTTTGGATTTTGATGCCTTAATTAAAATTTAAGGTTAATTAGAGAGTAAATGAGTAATTTTATGAACTCTTTTAGACGTTTGAAATATGATGGGTTATGAGGTAGAAACTAATTTGCCACCTTTTCATGATAAGGGTAAAATTGTAATTTCATAAATTGTTATGACTTGGAAGTTAATCTAATTGGATGATACTGAGGTAATGGGCTTAAGTTAGGAAGATAACATAATTTTGATGCCTTAATTCACTCATTTTAAGCTCCTAATTTTTTATTAAATGATAGAATGATCTTTTAATAAGAATATGTCTCCCTCAAATTAACATTTTGATAATTAAAAATTTACCCGTGAATTTGTTACGGGCATAATAGTGAGCTAGACTTGATATTTGAATTTGTTTAATGAGATTTAGAAAAGATGATAGGATTGATTAATACCTCTAAACACTACAAGCCAAGTTTTAGTGGTGGGTACAAGGTCTTCAATGACTTGAGTTTACCCTAAGGGTACCCATTCACATTATTTTTAAGTAAAAAATTAAGTCATTGCTTGATACCTCACACTTATGATAGTTAAAATATCAAAGTTCACTAAGAATATGGTGTATTAATTCATTAAAACTATAGTTAGAGTTTGGGATGTTTAATTGAACAATATAATAAGTTCAAATGAACTTGAAACGTTTCAAAGGTTCCTAAAGGTTGTTATGGATTGTTCCCCAAACACTATTATGACCTTTTTGAATAGTTTGAAAGACAATTGAACTTATTACTCCTTGTTCGAGAAAATCATCCATTAAAACCTTTAAAGATCCACTAAGTTATGACCTGGAGTTTGGTAGCTGCACCTTCGACTGGTCTTCTTGTTTTTTGTTCTTACAATCTGTTTAATTACCGTGTAAAATTATATAAGTTGCAAGTTCTAACATTTTAGCAGGAGTAGCATGAAAATGACAGGTACAACTTTAAAGTTTTATCTACTTTCCTTCATTTGATTTACTGCAATTAATATTGCTTCTGCATACCATGCATGCTTAGTTGATAAAATGAAAAGTTTTCAAAATTAAAACATTTCTAAATATTAAATTAAGCCCTTTCAAAGGTAACCATAAATCCTTCAAAATAAAAATTCATAACACATCCTTTTGAATTTACGGGAGTTCCTTAAATGAGTTAACCCACAGTTGCTAACAAGATCTCCCCAATTTAAATGAGTCTAATAACTCGTTTAAGCTAAGTAATATTAAAAAAAAATATTCGTACCGGAACTAGGGAAATGTAGGACCGGTGTGGCTCTACTCAATTTTAACCCCCCCCTCATAATGATTGAACTGAACTTGTCATTTAAAACTTTGAACATCTAGAGTGTAGGACAACTACTTTATCGAGGAGCTTGGAGCTAACTACAGTGGTAGCCTTCCACAACAACAAGTGGTTCTACAACAATAATCTCTTCTTTAAAACTAAATAACAGGCCATAGGATTTTGAGGTTGTTTGCCTAGCACAAAATAAATCCTCACTTTATATTTAGGTATTTGTACAATCATGTTGTGCAAATTAAGCCTAATTCTTTTTAAGATTTTGAGGTTTTTGTTCGTTATTTCATAAATCCTCTCATCTTTCAAGATATTTGTATGATTGTGTCATGCAAATGTAAGTCCTAAAAAATAATAACTGGCGCGATGAAACATTTAATATAATCTTACCAAAATTGAAGCCAAACCATAGGATATATTGGAAATTCCTTGAGGTTCTTTTCAAGATCTGTGACAACCCCCTAGTTTCCTCTGTTTGGATTCCATAACATTGTTCCAAATTTGAGTCTCTCATATTTTACACTTCTGTGTTGATCTTTAAAAAGTCCTATCCTTACGAATTCTTGAAGACAATATTTTTTTATCTAAATTGATAGTTTACATAGGTGACATCGGTCATTTAAGATGTAATTAACTATAAGGGGCTTGCCTCTATAAGGAGCTTTAAGAACCCAAGTAATATAAATCCTATCTAATCTTCTATATTTGATAGGGGAACTTGTTGGTTTATATAAAAATTTTTCGCAGACCAAACATATTTCATAAATTCTTTAATTTATTTAATCAAGCCTCATTAGCAAACAATGTGTCTACTCCTCGATGTAGATGCATCATTTTCGGTGGCGTGCTGACACACCAAAATAATGTGTTATTTTAAGTATACATTTTATGCTTATTTTTGGAGATCTTGCATTTTAAAGAATGACATTTTCATGTTTTTGTTGCAGGTAGATCAGCTTTAGGCATTTGGAGCAAAACTAGCAAAAGGGCCGAAATTTGGAGCCAAAATAGCAAATTTTATGATTTTGGTGCCTGAAGCATCGGACTGGAGCCTGAAACGGCATTTTACAGAGAGGTATTGCCTGAAGCACCATTATACAGAGATGCGCGGCTGAAGCGCAATAGCCCAAAAATAGCGTTGGATTAAGTAACTTGGTGCCTGAAGCACCAGATTGGCGCATGAAGTGCTAGAGATGACACTTGATGAATTAAGGCAGTTCCGAACAATTTTTGTGTGAATTTTGATGAGTTCAAATGTTCCAAACATCCCATGGAGTGATTCAATGCATCTAGACACTTTGAAAGGTTCTCTAAGGAAGGGACATGTTTCTTTAATCAATAGACATGTCTTTTGGAATAGAAAAGGTTTGTCTTTTGGATGGAATTTTGGAATTCTTTTAGAGAGAGGCAGCCTATAAATAAAAGAAGGAATTCTAGGGAAAAGAGAAGTTTAGTGGTGGTGTGAGAGAGAAGAGAGAGAGAGAGGGAAGGACTTGGAGATTTTCTTCTAGGGTTGTAAGAGGAGAGGGAAAGTGAGAGAAGAACCAAGATAGAATTGAGAGTGCTTATAAGGAGGGAACGTGCTTAAAGAGAACTTCAAAGGATTTGCTTGGAAATGATAGTGAGATAAGTTGTGTCTTTTATTTTCTTATTTTGTAAACTTTTTTTTATATGAAATTTCTGTTTTGTCGTATCCTTCTCTTCAATTTTGAGTAGTCTTCTTTATCCTTCTCCCTACTCTGAGATATTGTTTTGGGAAAAATTGATTTTGTTTTATAAAATTTTAAATGTTAAAAATTTGTGATGATTTGAAATCCAATCGTCATTTACTTTTTGATATGGATAATTGAAATGTTAAAATGTGTTGAAAAAAATATAATCCAAAAGGGCTATTATCTCTACAACGTGGTGAGAGACACATTCAATTTCATGGGTGAGGATGTTATCCATGGGGTTGAGAGCAAATAAACAGGAAAATATACTTTGTTGGATGCACAATTTGAGATTTTATGATGACAGATTAAAATCCCCCATTTGGTCCACTTGATTGGAAACGAATGCGAGATTGTTAGCCCTTAGGCGAGAGAAAAGTGGGAGCTCTAGAGTGAGAGCTGGTATCCTCCCAACCTAACCACAGAATTAGGTACCAAACTGTGGATTAGTTAATGCTTTTTATGCTCTCAAAATAGGCAAAGAATAGAATTGCTTATATTTGGCACAATAAAATTTTCTACGTATATATATATATATATATATATATATATATATATATATATATATATATATATATATATATATATATATATATATATATATATATATATATATATATATA
>JXCR01120019.1:0-13005 GCA_002079205.1 Phalaenopsis hybrid cultivar | reverse complement strand
TATATATATATATATATATTAAAAGAGCAGCTCGTGGCTACTTACACGTTAATTGTAATAAAGAAGAATACATAATTTGGGAGGGAAGGAGGATCCCTACTAAAAATTAAGAAAAGTACATGAAAACCTATGGGTTCCTCCATCCACATTACAACTCCACACAAAAAAGATGGAAAAGACGCAAAAAAGATATCACCTCCAAAAATACATGTATCCCAACAAAAAATATACCAATCCAAAGAAGTATACAAAAAGTAAACATGTACACAAAGTGAAAAAGAGTGTTGTGTGAAATATAAGTCTAAAAAATCTTGAAGCAATTCTTTCTCCCAATCCGAGAGCAAAAGGGCAGCATTGTAACAGGCCTGGAAGATCATCAACAAAGTAATGTGGTTGCAGCTTAAAACCTGTAGGCAATACTTGTTAGGTGAATTAAAAATAGTAAGAATGTAAGGCAATAAATTAGAAGTCTTGATAGTCCACCAGTAGAGTGTGCTGCAAGGAAGTAAAACTCAAGGAAAGGCAGGAACATAAGGTTCCTGATGGGAATTGTAATAAACATCATGAGCCAAGAGCCTCCAATCATGTAAAAGTATCAATAATATAACATCCGGGGCCTCATAAGTATAATAAAAGATTTGTGGTGTAAACTGTCACCACCACAAAGAATTTCAGAAAAGGAAAACAGTAGCTCGCACTTGCTCAACAAACCACCACCAACATGTTCCAACAAGCACTACAAAGTATAACCAAATAATGTAGCCCTGAAAGTAATAGTTTGTCAAAACTGCAAAACCTAGCTTAGTATTCAAAAGATAATAGTATGCCATGCAGAACAAGCATTTCACTGTGTTGAAAAATAAAAGGAGGTCATAAATTCCCAAATAAGAGAATAGCTCATGGCCAGGCCAACACTTCCCAATCTTCCTTCCACAAAAGTAAACCGAGTTACCACACACCCTACCATTAAAGCAAAAAATAGTTTCTCTCAGCCTACTATTAAAACAAGCGTAAATATCATGACCCATAAGCCTCCAATCATAAAAAAGGTTCCAAAACTTCACCTCGGGCAACACATAGTAAAGATATATAATGTAGCCCATAATATAATAGTTCGTCCTATCCTCAAATTCCAACATAGTATTCCAAATATAAAATTATGCAAAATGAAATAAGCATTCCCTTGTGTTGCTAATCATAATAAGGCCATAAAGCCCTAAATAAGAAAAAAGCTTACGGATTTCATCCAGAAAACTGGTTATCATATAAAACATTTGCAACCCCCACAGGAAATGAGAAAAAACTAGTTCCCATAAGTTATAAACCACACCAGCAAGCCATGCCTTAGCCAAAGTTTAAAGCCTTGGGCCTCCAACTTTAATCATAGTATTCAATTTACAAAAATGGAGCCATGAGCCTCCCAATTTATCCTCAAGCAGTGCCATAAAAAAAGGAGCCATGGGCCTCCAAAAATACTCTCATACCGTGCCACCAAAAAATTTTGTACAGGTAAAGGATGAACTCTAACTAGCATAAACCATTATCGAGAATAAAGTAGGGAAAAAGATAATAGTCTCTCCAAAACCAGATTAACTAACAACCAATACAGGTAACCATGTTTCCAAAAATAGGTACAGTCAACCAAAGAATAATTCCAAGTTAAAATAAAGGACCAAAAAGAAGAATTTTCCCAAGTTGACATGAGTTATATTAACCATTTGTTGTAAAGGAATGTAGCAGCCTCAATCTAGAGGCTAAAAAAAGAAAGTCTAAGAACGTATATAAGGAGCATCCAGTACATTACTGTGAATCAGATGGTAAAGAGGATGAGGTGGAGTTTGCCCAATAATAATATCATGATGCCCATGTTTAGCTAACCAATCAGCATGCCTATTACCTTCACGGTTTACGAAATTATATTGAATAGAGACGTTAGAGTTAGACACCATTTTACCAATTCGATTGATGAAAATCATAATATTCCAAAGAGGCTTAAGCTTGCCCATTAAAGTGTGAAACAAAACTTCAGAATCAGTTTCAATAGTAACAGTAGAAAAGCCATGGGAGATAGTGATTTGTAAAGCACCCAACACAACCCTAGTTTCAGTCACCATAGGAGAAGAGGCAAAGCAAGGTAAAGCAAGGAAAACCAGGCACTGGCCACTAGCATCCCAAAACAAACCACCAACTCCAGTTTTCTCCCCCATTAAAGCTGCCATCAATATTGACTTTAATCCACCCATGGGAAGGATGTGTCCAATTAATTAAAATTGGCATCCGACCATTCGAAGTTGAGAAGCAGTACAACCTGCAGCTTTATAGGCTTTCAGAAAGTTAGCAACAATAAGATAAACAAGATTATATGGTGTATGAGGAGATTCCTCATACTTATGTCTATTTCTTCCCACCCAAATAAACTAATGAAGAATCATAGGGAAATAGTAAAGCTTCTTATGATATTATTTAGAATATTTTCATGTTTCTAGAATGCTTTTAATGTGGAAATTGTTTGGTCATCTTATACCAAGATAGCATCCAATATGTTTCCAAACTTTAGAAGCAAAATCACATTCATAAAATAAGTGAGTGGGGGATTCAACCTCCTTCATACAAATATAGGAAACAGAAGCCATCTTCAATCCTTTCAATTTCAAAATATCATTAAGGGGGAGGAAATTTTGGAACAATCTCCAAATAAAGAAAGAGATAAAGGGGAGATGAATTGGTTCCAAGTATATTTACTCCAAAACCACTGAGGTTGATTATAAAGATGAGTAGGTTTCAGTTTAGTTATGGAGATAGAAGAGTGAAACTTCCACATAGGAACATCTCTAGACACAATTTTAATCGGGATATTAGCAATTGAAGTAGCTTATTCTCCAACTAAATACCACAACTTAGGCATATTCCAATCTCCATTAATCCACCAATCCCTAACCAAAAGATCTTCATCAGAAGTAGAATGAGGTAAATTTAACATTTGGGAAGTACTCCAGTGATCATTCCGAGAAGAGATATTCCCTTCCCCCACGTCCCAGAAAATGAAGTGAGAACCCACCTCATGAGCAAGAGTGATGGCTTTCCAAATTTTAGATTCTCCAGCATGTCGGGAAACAACAGAAGGGTGGGTGTAATTGGAAAATTTATGAAGAAGTAATTGAGACTATAGAGAATCCTGAGCTCTAAATTTGTACCAAAGTTTGCACATATTTATGTCAATAATATCTTTAAGGGTTTTGAAACCAAGACCCACTGAGTTGCAGGACTTACTACCTTTCTTCCAATTAACCCAGATTTTAGAGGATCTATTCCCATGTAAAAGGAATTTGTAAAAAAGAGCTTCAAGAGTAGTTTGGGTGCTCTTCTTTATTTTCAACACCTTCATAGAATATAATGGAATGCTACATAACACACATAAGGAGAGTGAGCCTACCTCCATTAAACAAGAAAGTATTTCTCCAATCATTAATTTTCAATTTGATAGTTTCCACAACATCGTCCATTTGAATTTGTTTCCTTCTGCCTCTTAGCAAGTTAACCCCAAGGTATTTAAGAGGAAGCTTTGTAATCTTACAACCGGTGTAATCAAAATCCCGAATTTCAATGTTATTTTTTACCTTGTTGCCAAAGTAAATAGAGCACTTTTCCAGGTTAAAGAGTAGGCTAGAGGCATCCTGAAAATCTTTGAGTAACTTCATCATAACTTTAATAGTAGGCTTACTAGCATTAGAAAATAAGATGGTATCATCTGCATAGGCAAGGTGGCTAATAAAAATTTTCAAATTATGAGAGTATTGAAAATGAAGATGAGTTTGATGAAACCTGTTTATAAGCCCTGAGAGATAATCAAAAGCAATAATAAAGGTGATAGGGGATCACCTTGCTTGATGCCTCTAGCAACAGGGGATCACCATGCTTGATGCCTCTAGCAACGGAGAAAAAGCCATAAGATTTTTGGTTGATGAGAACACTGTAGTGGTTATTAGCTAACCATCTTTTAATGAGTGAACAAAAATCCCCTTTAAAGCCCTTAGCTTGAAGGATATTAAGAATGCAGTTCCAACTTATAGTATCAAAAGCTTCTTTTATATCAAGTTTAAAAACCATGTTACCTCCTCTACATTTCTTATCGAGGTCTTCAATCAATTCCTGAGCCAGTGATCCCTTGATACTGCTAATAAAGTACAAAAATAATTCAGATTACATTTCACTTATTTTTTCTTACTTTGCAAAAAAAAACAAAAACTTGATCCTGAAGAAATATAAGAATTTAACTTTTAATTTATATATATTGGGATATTACGCAAGTATACGTATCGTTATCAAGTAATATAGGACTTTTTGAATAAGACCCGAACGTTGAACCCATGGGGAATTTATACAATATGCACTTTTAGAAAACTTTCTGTTTTTAAAAAGACAATTACTTAAACTTAATATATTTTGCAGTAATAAAAAAATTTAAATATTTTTGGTATTTTTGATATTTTGAAAAAAAATAGTAACAACTTAAAAAGATAACTATAACTAGAGTTTTGTAGATGAAAAACACTTAATAAGAAAAATATCTTTCTTCTTCTCATGAATCAGTAATAAGTATAGGAATTCTGTTGTGGAAGTATGCAAATTATGTTGTTCGAAATAGGAGCAATAATATTCTTTAACCTTACTAGAGTTGTTATGAAGAACATTGGCTATTTTAAAGTTTGAATAGTTCTAAAGACCGGTTAGGCAGGGAAGATACTAGCTCTCACTCGAGAGTTCCCTCGATTCCCTCCACCTGGGGGCTAGCATCCCGTATTAGGACCTAAAACAATAAACTAAANATTTCCATTAATTGCTTCTTGATTATCTAAGTTAATGTCATGATTAGTAGACATTTCAACTTCAATTTTGTTGTTTTATTTATGTTTTCTAATTTTCCTAATATTTCTTTCTAGTTCTAAATCAAAGGTTTCAAGGTTTGTTGGACTCGCCCTATGCATTCACTTATAAAGGGTAACTAATAGGTTTTTACACAAGCAAAAACAAAGATACAAAATAAACTTTTCAATATCTAAGTCCTAATAGTTCAACTATAAACTCTCCTAAATTCTTCACTATTTTGTTTACCCAACAGCATCACCAGAAAAGCTTGACAACTAACACAATAATTCAGTCTCTCGGCACAGTGCTGAAAAGCTTAAATTGTCCAAGTTACTCGTTCAGATTTTCAAATTAAGATTTTATTCTAAATAATGGGGTTGCTAACGCAAGTTCAGATATCACTTTTTGTAATATAGGGCTCTAAAGTGTCTGTAATGTCAAACCCACAAGAAATAATGGAATGCCAAAATAGGAAAATGTTATTGTCCACTTAATTTTTTCTTAGTTTGGAATTTTGAAATATATGAGTTTTGCTAACAAACCTTATGCAATTATTTAAAGTTACACCTACAAAATTTCTAACTACTGTATGTGAATTGGTTTTGCCAAGTGCAAAGGTTACTTTCCTTGCAGTGATAATAATATAGTTTGGATGTGGAATAAAATGCAAAAATCAGATAAAGTTTGTGAAAAATAGAAGCATAAATCCTCTTTACCCTCTTCTGAGCATATAAAGAGACTTGGTTAGGAGTGACCTTAATTCCTTAAGTCCCACTTTAAACCTAATTAAGTTTATCTCCCTATTATCTGCATCTCCTTATAGAGTACTTTGATTCATACCCTATAGTTCAATGTGATTTTCTTAGTTGTTCATGATGTAGCTCTTTCGAGTTTTTACGGGTTCACAGCACATTTTAATAGATCAATTGGTCATATTGAAAAGTAAACTGAGCCATTTTAATAGAAGGAAATCATCAGAATTATAGAATAAAAATTATTTTAGCTTGCTATCCACATTTATACACATCTAATAAATCATCACGTGGAAAAATAAGGAAATTTACTCAAAAAGCATGGATAAAACAATACTAGAATGCATTGAAACAAAGAGATTCAACATATA
The DNA here is from genome assembly GCA_002079205.1 of Phalaenopsis hybrid cultivar. Taxonomy (NCBI): domain Eukaryota; kingdom Viridiplantae; phylum Streptophyta; class Magnoliopsida; order Asparagales; family Orchidaceae; genus Phalaenopsis; species Phalaenopsis hybrid cultivar. The sequence goes on along the minus strand of JXCR01120019.1, from coordinate 7,016 downwards.
AATGTGTTTCAGAAAACTACAGTTCCAAATCACAAATATACTTATCTCTCTCCCTCAAATTTGCTTTGCAATGTTCCTCCCAAGCCCTTGCTCTTATTCTGTAACTCTTTATACAACAACACTTACAAAATAACTCAACTCACACCCCCATACTTGCTTAGAACAAGCCTAGGAAACTTACAAACATAAGAGGAAAATTCCTCCAAAACACTCTCTAACCATATAACACACACTAGAAACCACCACACACACCTTTTCTAACTCAATTCTTCTTCACTTTATTTTGCCTTAAAACTCCTCTGGAAACTATAAAAACTTCCATGAAGAGGTGGCTCAAACTACTCAAAACTATCCAAATTTTGGTACTGGCACGCCTAGGCTCCACACTAATATAGCACCATGGCCTCAGTCCTAAACACCAACCTCTCAGGTTGTCTTCTGCTTGACTGGTGCCTCAGTGCCACACTGATCTGGTGCCATGGACTTGACCTTCAAGATTGGGGTCATGGCACCCAGTGGTTGGTGCCTTGGCACCTGATCCCCGATAACTGCTTATATGCAACATTATAACAATAATTCTGATGATATTTTTTACTTATATTTCCTTATTTTGCAACAAAATCAAAAACTTGATCCTGAAAAAAAAAAGAATTTCACTTTTAATTTATATTGGGATATTACGCAAGTATACGTATCGTTATCAAGTAATATAGGACTTTTTGATTAAGACCTGAATATCGAAGCCACGGGGAAGATATGCAATATGCACTTTTTTGAAAACTTTCTATTTTTAAAAAGATAATTATTTAAATTAAAGATGTTTTCGTAGTAAAGAAAGTTTAAATATTTTTGGTAATTTTTATATTTTGACAAAAACAATACAAACTTAAAAATATAACTAGAGTTTTTGTAGAAGAAAAATACTAAATATGAAAATATCTTTCTCCATATCATGAAACAGTAATAAGTATAGGAATTCTGTTGTGGAAGTAACATATTGTGTTGTGTCAAATAAGAGCAATAATATTCTTTACCCTTACTAGAGATGACATAAAGAACATTGGCTAATTTAAAGTTTGAATAGTTTTAAAGACTGACTAGGTAGGAAAGATACTAGCTCTCATTCTAGAGTTCCCTCAATTCCTTCCATCTTGGGGCTAACATCTCGCATCGGGAAGATACTAGCACTCACTCTAGAGTTCCCTCGATTCCCTCCACCTGAGGGCTAACATCTCGTATCAAACCTAAAACAATAAATAGTTGGGGGCTTTAACCTGTCACTTTAAAGTCCTCTAACTCTACACCCTTCAATAATTATTTCCCTATTTATTTGCACTAAATCATATGAATTACATTCTCATTCATACAACCTCATGCGATTCCTATTTATTTGCACTCAATCATATGAACTACATTCTCATTCATATAACCTCATGTGATTCTTAAAACCAAGTTGGGGGTTTTAACCTGTCACTTTAAATTCTTCTAACTCTACACCCTTCAATGATTATTTCCAAATTTATTTGCATTCAATCATATGAACTACATTCTCATTCATACAACCTCATGTGATTCTTTCTAATTGTTGACTGAAATCATATGAACTACATTCTCATTCATACAACCTCATGTGATTCTTTCCAATTGTTGACTGACACTCATATGAACTACATTCTCATTCATACAACCTCATGTGATTCTTTCCAATTATTGACTGAGAGAATACCAGCATATGAACTACATTCTCATTCATACAACCTCATGTGATTCTTTCCAATTGTTGACTAAGACGATATCATCTCGGATCTTACATGTTCTCACAACAAATTTTAACATTTGGATTTGCCAAATTAAGAAGTAAATGAAGTACATGGATTTAAATCATCACAACTTCTTCCAACGTTAAAGATCAATACTCTCCACAACTGTCATCCAACACTTAATTACTTATCATTTTAAGAAGAAGGATAAAGAAAACTACTCAGACTCCAAGGAGAAAATTGGCCAGCGACTTTATATATGCTTAAAAATATAAGTTAAATATGGTCGTAATAAATATTCAATAATTGTAAAGTCACACTTATCAACGCAAGTATACATATCGCTCAAGTAATATATGACTCTAATGGAGTTCTAAGTATCAATCCCATAGGGAGTGGTTTAGAACTGCGAACTAAGATTTTAGAAAAGCAATACTTAATCACAACAACGAAGTTCAATTTGTTTATCTGTCACTAATAGGCAATTATAATAAATATGTAATTTTAATAACTATTAAATAACTAATGATACTAATGATACTAATGAGGGTTTAAATGTGATATTCAATGTATAACAAAGCATCATTCTCCTCGTCAAGAAATTATAGTGAATGGATAAAGTGAATTAGTTCAGACTATATTGTGCCAAATAGGAGCATACCTATTTTTTACCCTTTGGTCTAAACATAAAGAACATTGACTAATCCTACGCTTGTTTACTGAATTTACGGTTAGGCTGGGAGGGTACTGACTCTCACTTCGGAGCTCCCACATTCCCCTCGCTTGAGGGCTAACATCTACACTTCAGCACCCAAACGATAGGACCGAATTGAGGATTTTAGTCTGTCACTCTAAAATCTCCAATTCTACGCCTGATAATATTATTTCCCTATTTATTTACACCCAACTTCGAAGGGTTCCAAATCTATGCCCGATAATATTATTTCCCTATTTATTTGCACCCAACTTCCAAGGGCTTAACCTCCCTAAATCTTGGATGTAATCTTCACTTTAGTTGTAAAACTCAACATATTTTAACAAATTACTCCCTGAATCTTGGATGTAATCTTCACTTTAGTTGTAAAACTCAACATATTTTAACAAATTTATCCCTGAATCTTGGATGTAATATTCACTTTAGTTGTAAAACTCAACATATTTTAACAAATCAAATATCTCCAATTCTACTCCCGATAATTTTATTTCCTTATTTATTTGCACCCAACTTCCAAGGGCTTTGACCTCCAAAATCTCCAATTCTATGCCCGATAATTTCATTTCCCTATTTATTTGCACCCAATTTCTAAGGGCTTTGACCTCCCAATTCTTGATGTAATCTTCACTTTAGTTGTAAAACTCAACATATTTTAACAAATCAATTGGCCAGATTTAAAGTAAATTAAGATTGAAGTGAAAAGATCATCACAATTTCTTAAACATTTTCACGTCTTCACTAATTCAAATCACCGTTTCACAAATATTGAGACAAGGAGAAAGACAGAGAAAACTACTCAGATCTCATAGGAAAATCACAATAAAACTCAGAATTCATATATAAAATCAAAGGCATACAAACTACAACAAGTAAATAACTTATTTCTAATTTCTCCCCAAGAACACTCCTCGAAGTTCCTCTAAATCTCTTACTTTTATTACAACACATAGAATTACTCTTCGAAGTAGCAAGGAGGAAGAAATCTCTCACTTTCCCTCCACTCTTACAATCTCTCGAAGAATTCCTCACAAATTAGACTCTCTACACTTGTTTCACACTTCAATTTAGAGTCTCTCCTCCTCCAGCCTCTTCCAATTTTTGGCCAAAATAGTCTTTTAAAGTTGTGGATGAGCTTTCCCAAGAGTTGCCTAAGCATCCCTTCAAAATTTGGTCTTATCCAAAGCTTGAGTAGGCATAATCGTCAAGCTCGCCGTCGGTGGCCTCGAGGGCGCCGTCGGTGGACTTCTGGAGAATTTTGTCCTGTAGCCTTGGGAAAGACTCGCCGTCGGCCGCGTCGAGGGCGCCGTCAGCAACCTAGTTCAAATATTCACATTTTGGTCCTTTTCGCTCCAAATTCACTCTTTTTGCATCTTTTTGCTCCAATGATCCTAATTCATCATTTCTGCAATAAAACATCAAAAACACCTTTCTTTAAAGTGTAATATCATTAAAAACAGTATAAAATAGGTATGAAAATCTCAACATAGTTTTCTCTAGTCAAAATCCCCCAAACTTAACTATTACTTGTCCTAAAGTAATTTTAGTACTATATAAAAGCTATGATCTACTGCAGTAAAGTTTTAATTTAGAAATACTATAAGTTTGATTTAAATAAATATCATAGTTAGATTTTTAGAAAAAAATTCAAGTAATTGAATTAACTCTGTAGCCACAAGATTATTTAGTCATCAAGTTTAAGAGTTCTAGTCTTCTATTCATTTCAAGAATGATTATATGTTGTAATATTAAGTCAGTTAGAATATCCAAAAGATAGAAACTTCATGAGATCTCTATTAGTAAAAGACCTATTCCATAAATATAAGTTTACGATTGTATTTAAATTTTCCCTTTAGGTAGGTCCAGTGAAGCCAATTTTTTATTAGACATATCCTCATGCTTCTCCTCACTTCCATAAAGTTTTTCTTTCTTTTCTCTTTTTCATTTGGATTGCTTCAATCCTATATATTTTTTTCTTTTCATTTCAGTTTTTTTTTTCTTTTTCATTTGAATTGCTTTCAATTCTATATATTTTTCTTTTCTTTTCAGCTTTTCTTTCTTTTCTATTTTTCATTTGGATTGCTTTCAATCCTATATATTTTTCTTTTCTTTTCAGGGTTTTTTTTCTTTTTCATTTGGATTGCTTTCAATCCTATATATTTTTCTTTTCTTTTCAAGGATTAATATTTTTTTCTTTTTCATTTGGATTGCTTTCAATCCTATATATTTTTCTTTTCTTTTCAGGGATTGCCTTTCTTTTTCCTTTTTCAAGTGAGGATTACTATATCTGAATAGCCTTTAATGATTTTGAACTTCAATTTTCTTTCCCTAAAANGGAAAGAAAAACTATAAATATAAATCATACCTCAGTATTGTAGGTATATTCATCATTCTGAAATTTTTGCAGGCCTTCACAAATTTTTACTTCACTTGGTCTATAATATTAGGAGCTTTCTACACATATAAATCATTAGAGGAATTTTTGGGTAATGAAATTTTGAAATAAGTATAAAACTAAAACATTAAACAAGAACAATATTTCCTAACACGACCATAATACAAAACAAAATAATTACAATTAAAACGCAAAAATAAAAATCACATTACATTACAATCCACAAAATACTACTCAACATCTAATAAACTACACATGCACATTTAACTATAACACTAACTTTATAACAACAATTAAAAATCAACCAAGTACAATGAAATAAATAATAAAAATGGAAGACCAAATACAAAAAACATCCATTTCTATTACAAACAAAATCACAAAAATAAAAGTACAAATATAAGTACATCAACTTCATTCAATATCAAAATCCCAAGCTATATCTTCATCGCCTTGATCAGCAGATGGATCGGGCTGATACTGAGTATATCGGGGGCACTCAGGAAAAGTAACATCAAGCTCACCTCTGTAGTGTCAGGCCTGAGCTTCATAATAGGCTACCTCAAAATTTTAATGCCTCTGAAGGTACTCACTATCATAATCGTATCGACGTTATAAACCTCCAATCATTTCATTTATCAATTTTATGCTTCCGCTGCAAGGTCAACTCATTCATCAAATTAGAGAGGGTAGGGGAACTAGAAGGTGGAAGATCATAACTTGTAGAGGGGACATCTCTACTAGTAGAAAATTCTTCACTTCTACTCCCAGTTCTCCATTTCTCATGGGATTCATAAGTCTTCAAATTAGCCTTACTAATGGGTTTCATAGGGTAAACTCATTCTTCATCTCCAAATTCCACTCCAGAAAGTTTGCAAATTGTATAAAAAAGTCCAGGATGTCCTAGACCTCCACTACTCCCACTCCTCACCGTAGTCAATATATTCTTAAAAATTAGTCTCCCCACATTTATAGTTTTATTATTATGAATAAAGAAATTCAGAATCGCTCTATCTCTAGTTACCTCACTATGGTGATAGGTCGGTAACAGAGTAGAGGAAATGAAGCAGTGCCACGCCTTAGAGGTGGCATTCAGCATGGAAGTAGAAAAATTTACTCGTTCTCGCTGCTTTATCTTCCATGTTCATTTCCCATCTGTGAGAAAGTTGATCACATCATTGAGGGGGTCTTCCATCGTACTAAAGGATTCATATTGGCAACTAAAAGTGTCTGGTACTTAATAAAAAGTGTTGATGCGGGCGGCAGTAAATTCAACAGAAAATCCACGCACTTGAACGATTCCATCTTTAGAATAGATTACATTGGCGTAGAACTCCTTCACCACATTCACATCAGCTTTATTGGTGGTGTAACAAAAGTTTTCCCACCTCCGCTCGACAATAACTCGTTCAATCTCTCCTCCCGAACTTTCAAAAACTCGATCTTGTATACACTTTTTTCCTTTAAATACGGAAGTAAATCTTGTTTGAGCCATCACATTGATGAAGCGAGCCTCGTCGAACTCAACCCGTCTCTTTTGTCGTGGAGCCATTTCAATCTAATCAAATTATAAAAAAATTTCAAAAATTACTTCAAATATGCAAATCATGGCTTCCAATAGTAATTCTAAAAGTTCAACATTAAGATCCATGAATTTCTTCCCAATTTTTCTTCACATTCTCAAATTTTTCAAATCTCCTCAATGTTGAAGAAATCCATGGTGAAAATCAAATATTTTTAGTTTGGAGTGAAGCTCTTATCTAGAGATGATCAAATCCGGTGTCAAAAAGCCTTAAAATCGCCTCTCAATCCAAGATCTTTCAAGCCCTAGTTCGAAAATGACATTTTTAGGAAGAAGGGGATGATGAATAGTGGTGGTTGACTGGTCAAAATCATGGTTAAAGGTGTTTTTCGTGAGCTCGCCGTCGACGGGGTCGAGGGCGCCGTCGGCGAGCTCTATTGGAATTAAAATCCTAAGTCTCGGGAAAAATCCGTCGTCGGCGGCGTTGAGGGAACCATCGGCGGGCTCTATTGATTTTGTCCAACTTCCGGATTTTTGTGATTTCGATCAATTCCAAGCCTAAACAACATTTGTTTAATCATTATAGACATAATTTTAAGTGACTAAATGATGTACTTAGCACAAATA
>JXCR01120018.1:30094-61580 GCA_002079205.1 Phalaenopsis hybrid cultivar | reverse complement strand
GCGGGTGTGAGGAAAATGACTAGCTGCTTATTTCAGTTGTTTGAAAACGAATGTGTGGCTATTGTTTCTAGACAAATGATTATTTTGACCCTATTTAGTAATGTTATTTATAACTGAACTTTCATAGTCATATATTTGATAATTCATAAACGGAAATCCAATTCAGAAGAGTACAAAAATTTAAATGCATATCTCACTTAACTACGAGTACCAAGAAAACAAAAAACAAAAAAAAAAACAAAAAAAAAACAAAAATGATTAAAAGTACAATTAATATAATGATTATATTATTTTTAACATGCTGACGGTGTACATCCGGTGTTACACTGTTCTCCAATGATGTTATCTATTCCTGATCACCGTAGGCAGTGGAATTCCCTTGACTGTCTGCCAACCAGAAAAAGTCAAACTTATCTACAATGCTCTGTGGGCACCTGAAGAACTTTCTCCCGTAGCTACAGGCACGACGTGACGTCGGTAAAGAAGTATGTAGTTTGCAGTGACAGAGCAATTGTTGGGATTTCCCTGAAATCCTTGAGCTTATCTTTTCTGAATGCTACAAAAGACAACGCATTAGTGATGACAGGAACTGAATTGGCTAAAAGAAGTAATTAAAAAATTACACTTACAAATAGGGTAAGAATTTCAAACCAATGATATAAAATGTGAAGTAAAAATGACTTTGAGTAAAAGAAATATAGCACTGAATGGTCACTACCCAATATGAATTTTAAAAATGTTTTGACAAAGGATATAAATTACACATAATAATGAATAATTTACAAATAATCCAAACAAACTCCTTCGAATGCATTAGTAATATGTTCCCTTAGCTATGTCATTTTGCTTGCACCCTCCCCAACTTTAGTAAATGTAATGGAAGGTTCATTCAAACTCGTGAGAAGGAATGCATGAGGTGGTACTCAAATTCTTCAGGAGGTGCATGCTCCTAATCCTCGTTGACCCAAAGAAAATCATTGTCGTTGGTGGAAGGATGACGTCAAATATAATTGTACGGATTCATCGTGGCAATCACAATTTGGACCTATTTGGGAAGCTGATAAGATGACATATCAAAAAATATAACTCATTTCTTTTTCCAAACACTGAAAGTCCTCTCGATGACATCGCGTAAGGAGGAATTTCTTTTATTAAACAGCTCATTTCTGTCATGTGTAAGATTGTTGGCTCGCTCAAAATCAGAAATGTGATATCTGGTATCAGAAAAGAAAATGAAATACCCTCGATGCAACAAATATTCAACATCCACCAAATAATATGTCTGAAATATATTGTATAATTAATATTAAGGTTAAAGTGAACCACCAGAGTATTTGAGGCTCGAGCATCCCTTGAGGAGGATGTGGAAAGTTCTAGTGCATTGCAGTCTTGAAAATTCTACTATCATGTGTACTACCCTCACATGTTGAAATCGCAAACATTCATGGCACTCTTCATAGGGGCCCCACAACATCTAATGAATGTGATTTTCTCATTAGTTAGAACCCGTGCATCAACATAGGTTCCATAAATTTTTTCAATACAATCCTACTCAAATAAGAATGAGTTTGTAATGTACGACATGCATATTTAAAATTGAATGCAATGAATTAGAAATGTTACCTTAAAGAACGACATGAACCATGCATCGTGTGAAATCTCGGTAGCAGGTCATCCAAACATAGGAGTCATTGGTTTGCTGACTTGCGTAGAAAGGTTCACACGTGCATTCAGACCCATTGAGAAGTATCTACTAATCGTCTCAGAGGAGTGTTGAAATCATTTCATTACTCATCACATTGACTCATTTTGTGATAATATGTAGAGAGATATCACTAATACCTCTCGTGGAGTCGTCCTCGATGACTTATGAAGTTTGTGAAGCCTGTTAAGTTTTGTCAAAAGATCATTAAATATCTCCTATATTGTGCAGAACATGTTGTTGAATCTCAGTGGGTGTCCAACAAGCAATTCCCCAACTCATTTGTCCCTAATATATGACAATGTCAGGCATGGAGAGTGACCAATGTACGTGTTGTAATATTCATAAAGCAAGTAGATTGTTCCAGCTCTCCTTCTCTGTCTTTCTTTGGTTGAATCCATGTAGGTAAATGACGTACTAGTTTAAACAAAAAAATAATAAATTATGAACAAACCATGACTTAATCAGTTGTGATATCTGAATAATGAGGATTTGTGAATAATGAGGATTTATGAATATTAGTTAGCAAAGTTCCCAGAGGTTGAAGGAAGCAAACCATAAGATAATAAAATATATAAATAAATGTGTCCAAAGTAGTAGAAAATAAAAAAAGTGTCTCAAATGTCCCTCCAATCACAAAAAAAGTCATAGATACGCCACCCTTTTATCTTAGGTTGGCAAAAACATTTCTACAGGTGGGATTTTCAAGCTACTCTATCGTAAATAAGTATAGAGGCAAATCCTCAGAAATTTCCCTATCTCGATTCAAAATTTGAATGACCTGTTCAATTGAATGTGCCTATACTATATGCAGTTTAGCGCTGAAAGAAGCTACTAACTTTAATATCTGATTTCTGATGAAAGCAACTCCACCTTTCATTTACTCTCTACCCACGGACACTTATAACGGTAGGTGTACTCGAATTCATGGAGTTCTGAGTTGCGTATTTCAGTTGAATCACCTAATAGGATGGCTACTAAGCTCTCTAGATTGCCGCAAAAACTTGTCTCACTAGGCTCGCATGCATATTTTCCTGTAGCAATAGCACCCCCAAACATCTAGTCAACTTCTCCAGCTCATGCTAGTCCATAAAGTTTAAAATTTTTCACAGCTGGCATACGTACAAAATCATAACATACACTTCATTTAGAAAATAAAAATGAAATTGACCAAATTAGAGGATATGAAAAAAATTCTTAACCTCAAGTCTTTCTGTCCGCCACTCCTCTGGAGCATTAATGGTTCACTTCACCATATCCTAACCCAAGTAGATCATCATTTCATATTTTCCAAAATTTCCAATCCTTCCTGAGTTGAACCCATTTATTCTTCAATTGCATCCTGTCATACCCTCTTCCTATACTCTCCTTAAAGTTTTTTATAATACTTTGCCACACTTCCTTGTTGAAATATGTAGTGAGCCTATATCCCATATCAATTTTGATGAGGCAAGGGTCATAGAAGACTATTTTGGTTTCTTTGTCCCACTGTGCGGGCACACCTTCCTTTTTGTTATTAGTCATTTTATTATTATGATAGCAAAACAAACATGCATAAAAAAGAATCTTTTTAGCACATTTTTTGTCATTGGTTTTGAATGAGCATGCTGAAGCAATTTGGAAGCTATGCATAATATTCTATCACATATATTTTATAGGCCTATACGATGCAACACCTCACTTTAGATGGTGTGTGTTGGGGGGAAAAATACTTTTCTTATCATAACATTTGGAATTGGTGTGCATGAGCATGCTAAAATAGACCAAAACTACACATGTCTCCTAGCAGTGAGCATAAAGATGATGACAAAGTTGATATGTGCCTTTTCTTATAATACTTTTTCACTGAATGCCCCAATGGATGTAAGTACAGAATTTCAGTAGCAATGCATAATATTTTATCTCTAAAATTTTCTGGGGATATCTAATATAATGCCTCACTTCAGAGAGTATGTGCGTGTGATAAAAAAATGCTTTTTTTAACATAAATTTTCATATTATGTTTGAACGAGCATGCCTAAACATACAAAAACCTTACATGCCTTCTAGCAATGAGCATAAAGATGATGACAAAGATAGTCAATGTCATTTTTTACAATTTTTTTAATTATATTCCCAAAGGGGAATCAGTACTGAATTTCAATAGCCATGCATAATATTTATCACAAAAATTTTCTAAGGCTATTTGATGCAATGCCTCACTTCAGAGAGTGTGTGTGATAAAAAGTGTTTTTCTTAGCATCAGTTTTTAGATTAAGCTTGAATGAGCATGATTAAACATACCACAACTATGCATGTCTCCTAGAAGTGAGCATAAAGATGATGGAAAAGATGGTTTATGCCATTTCTTATAGTTTTTTTTATTATATGCCTCAAGGTGTATCAGTTTTAATTTCAGTAGCAATGCATAATAATCTATCAAAGAAATTTTTTGGGGCTATATGATGCAATGCCTCACTTAATAGAGTGTGTTTATGTGTGAGAAAAATTTCTTTCCTTTCATAACATTTGCAATTCGATTTACATGAGCATGCTCAAACTGACCACAACTACACATGTCTCCTAGCATTGAGCATAAAGACGATGATAAAGATGATTTGTGCCTTTTCTTGCAATATTTTTTCATTGAATGCCCCAAGGGATATGAGTAATAAATTTTAGTAGTAAAGTATTATATTCTATCATAAAACTTTTCTAGGCCTATGTGATGCAATGCCTCGCTTATTATATTTTTTAAGTGCGAGGAAAATAGCTTTTCTTAGCATAACATTTGCAATTTGGTTTTCATGAGCATGCTTAAACATACCACAACTATAAATATCTCATAGCAGTGAGCATAAAGATGATAACAAAGATGATCTGTGCCCTTTCTTGCAAATTCTTTTCATTATCTGGCCCATAGGGTATCAATACTGAATTTTAGTAGCAATGTGTAATATTCTATCACATAATTTTTTTGGGGCTATCAGATGCAATGCCTCACTTCAGATAGTGTGTGTGAGTGTGATAAAAAAATGCTTTTCTTAGCATAATTTTTTAGATACCATAATTATACATGTCTCCTAGCAGTGAGAATAAAGATGTTGTCAAAGATCGTTTGTGCTCTTTCTTCCAAATTATTTTCATTATATGCCCTTAGAGGTATCAGTACTGAATTTTTGTAGGAATGCATAATATTCTATCACAGAAACTTTTTGGACCTATATGATGGAATGCCTCACTTCAGATGGTGTGTTTGTGTGACAAAAAATTTTTTTAGCATAACATTTGAAATTTGTTTGCATGAGCATGCTCCAAGAGACCACAAGTACACGTCTCCTAGCATTGAGCATAGAGATGTTGCCAAAGATATTCTTTTACTTTTCTTACAATATTTTTTCAATGAATGCACGATATCAGAAATGAATTTCAGTAGCAAAGCCTAATATTGTATCATAGAATTTTTCTCAACCTATTTGATGTGATGCCTCACTTCATAGATTTGGTGTGTCTAAGAAAATAAATTTCTCCTAGCATAACATTTGCAATTTAGTTTGCATGATCATGCTCAAACAGACCACAACTATACATGTATCATAGCAGTGAGCATAATGACGATGATAAGGATGATTTGTGCCTTTTCTTTCAGTACTTTATCATTGATTGTCCCAAGAGGTATCAATACTGAATTTTAGTAGCTATGTTATCATCACCAAATGGAAGCACAAAAGAAAACACAACTCCATACGGAGTAAATCCACGATAAATGAAAATGTCTTAAAAAGAATATAGGGTAAGAGGATATCGGAAGAAGATGGTGTCCGGAACTGCGGGTTAGGGCATAGGAAGCAAAAGCTCTGCGGGGAAAGAAAGTGCAAAAGATAAAATTAGAGTCAAAACAAGAGGCAAGCACGTAAAAGATATGGAAATAAATGTGGGTCATGGGGTCGAACTTTGCCCACGTTTTGTCACCCCAAATAACCAAGATTCGGGGCCCCAAACTATGCCACACAAAAACTAACACCCTAAATGTGCCCTAGTTGGTAGAATTGCCAGTCATTGCGAGAAAAAAAAAATTAAGTCTAAAGTCTAGACGTAAGCTGTGTCTGGACAGTGACTGCGATCCACCTAAGGTTTTTTTCTTTTTTTCTTCTCTTCTTCATTCGATGGATCTTTGAATGCTATATGTGTCCAAACTCCGAACGTAATACTTTTTTCATTATAAGACTAGACTCTTAGGACAGTTAGCCAAGTCAATTCAGAAAGCTAGGTCGACATGTTAATTGATTGATTCTTTCAAAATATTTCACAATTATAATTTGTAAACTTGAGCTTAAGTGATTATATATCGAAAAAATAATAAAAACTTAATAAAACTGGAATAATGAAAAACAATTAAGGACTTATTTGTAATTCTATAAAATGACAAATATATCATTATTTGCTTCCAAATCTTAAAAATCAATGCCATCAACTTAAAACCTAACAAACCTAACCTTAAGCCTTTAATGAAAAGTTAAACAATAATTAAATAATAAAATCCAAATTTCTATAAGTGAATATTGGCTTATTTGTAATTTTTTCTCAAAATTACAAATGTATTATTCCTATTATTAAACTTAAGAAATGAAATCATCAAGATTTGAAATCTCAACCTACAAATTCAAATCACTGGTCAAAACAAAATAAAGTATAATAAGTAACTTTCACCTTAAGATGAGATGGTTTAAGTTGAAATTTATAATTATATAAATATATGCTTACACAATAAAACTCTCATAACTTTTCAAGAAAACTCTAAATTGGATGAAAATTTCACCAACAAATTAAATGAAAAAATAAGAACCAAGATATTTAAAAATATTCCTTGTCAATTAAAGATCATGTAGTTTACAACATGAAATTCCAAGCATTATGATGATTTCAAGAGGTTAGGATATATTTACATTCCATTTGAATTATGGTGAATTTTGGTTCAATTTTAGTTTTTAATTAAGTTGCTTGAGTTAGATTAATTTTTATTTCATTCAAGTGAAAATTAGATTTATAATTAAATGCAGTTAATTTCTATTTTTATCTCAAATGAAGGCCAAGTCCAGACTGACACAAGTACAATCAAGCAACCTGGTGACACTAGAATGGGTCCCTAAATTTATATGGAATTAGATATGAGACAAGAAAGAAAGAGTTGACTAAAAATGCGGACATCATGAGGCAAACCAAAATAAGCACATAAGTCTCTCACATTGTTCCACTAAAATCCTAAAATACTTTTTTAACTAATTCCACTTGCAATTCAACTTATTGGTTGGTCTAGAACTAGGTCATTCTCTATTCCTATTAGAGCACTTCTCACTTCCACCTATCAAAATTTATACTAGTAGTGGGTTTAAGTTGTACCGATATGAATAATGCAAAACATCAACAAAAATCTAAAAACTTCTCAGCTTAGGCCTGCATCTTTCCAAGAATGCATGTGCACGTGAGATTAAACTCATACACACAAAGGTGCACTTGAACACATGTATCAATGAATCCACAAACCTTTGCATGTGCTTGCACTAGTGGAATTCACACTTGCACATGTGTACTCAAGCATAATTGCCAGTGTTGTGCACACCAGGAGGCATGTGCATCAAAGTGTGTGTCAGTGATATGGTGTATTTCCACCACTATTGCTCTACTATTTTTATGCCATTTTCATGGATTCGTCAGTTCGTCTTATGTTGTATAGCCTCTCTCTTCAAATAACTCTCTCTAATCATGGATGATCTAAAGAGAGAAGAGATCAGAGGTCTAAGGCATACAATGACGGGAACAAACAAAAGGAGCATGTGGGGAGACTTTCGTGAGGTGGATTTCATGTAGATGGTTCCAAAGTGTATGTTCAAGGTAAGATCGGCTTAAGCCACTTTAGAGGCACACTCGGGAAGAAGACCTCACAAAAGCAACCCTAGAATCATATATTCAGGTTATTATACCCGTTTCTTCTCATAAGAGTAAGCTCCTATAGTTAATTACATTCTAAGAAACTAAAGTTGCTTAAGAAAACTCCCAATTAACTTTGTAACATTTCCTAATAAAATTGATTATAATTATTAAGGAAAGGAATTTTAATTTCCTATCTTTTGGGTAGTGAATTTTTGAAGGTTATGAAGAATCTTGTTTAGATCATGGACTATCTTAAGGTTTTGTTTTATTATCAATAGTTTAATTGGAGTTCATCCTTTTACTCTGGATTTTGAATGCTCATGTTTATAAAATAAAGTTAGCACCCCTAATAACATACAAAGTAAATCTAGAGCGATTGCTGCCTTTTGACTTCAACCACCTTGCAAAATTAAGTTAGCATGAAATATGTTTTAATTTTATTGGTTGGTTGTTGTTTATTACTTAGGGCAACTAGATCAAGATGCCCATAGCTTTTCGTCCTCCTAGGGTTATCGAGTTCCCTGGTCTACTTAGTCTGAGTGGCATTCAAACCTTCTCCAAATGGAAGATTTCTGTTAGTAACCATGGGTTGAGTCGTCCAATAGATCCTTGTAGACCTAAGTATCGGGGTTCAAGTTGTGTTTGGTGATCATTATTCATTAAGATTTCATGTAAGTTTTGATGCCTTTTTTGGATTTTAGGGGTTCAAAACTTTAGGTTGCTTAACACTTATTAGCCGATTAATTTTTTTTTATTTTGTCATTTTGTGTTCTACTTCTATTGTTTAGAATGACTCAGTCAAGATCTCATAGTTCTGCCGTTCCAAGATCACTGGGGTTTACGGTTTGATTAGTTACGAGTGATTATAATATATTTCCATGTGATTCGCAATAACCCTATTTACATTTTAATCGTTGCAACATATGCTTTCCGATGTGCTGGCTCATATCACCAAAGTTTAATAATGAGTCTTGTATACTACCAGACTACTCTTACCTATCACTAATACATAAACTTTGCCGTAAATCTTTCATAGTTTTAGAACAAGCGCACTTCACATTTTCATTTTAGCCACATACCTAAGAGGCCATTTGGGATCACTTTTAACTTATTTTTTTATTTTTGTTTTGTTTTGTCTATGTTTTAATTTAAAACAAAACATATTTGGTATGATATAATATGTTTTGTTATTTTATAAACACTCAAAAACAACTTTTAGATCTCTTCAATGTTTCTAAAATAAGTTAATTTACTTTTTAAAACAAAAAAAAAACATGCGAAAAATACACTAAAAACATATTTTTAAAATAAAAACAAAATTAAAAAACAAATGTGATCCCAAACAAGCCCTAAGTTTTTGCTCCTTAGCCTTCATTCTAAGTTAGGTTGAATCTGGATTTGCTCAAGTTAAGTTGGACTGATCCGAAAAGAGTCTCTAGGTAATCTGAGTTAGATTGGCTTAAGGAAAGCCAAGTTAAATCAAGTCGGGTTAACTTGGGACCATACCAGGTTAAACCTAGCTGATCTAAGTTAAACTACATGGGTTGAATCAAGTCTAAATTAAATTAAACTTGTACGAAGTCTAGATTAATTTTGAATTGAGTTATTTTTAAGTCTAAGTTGGATTAGGCTTAAATCAATCCTTGATTAGACTTGTTTTGAGACATAAGCTAAGCTTGAAGTTGAGTCTCAAGTCAAGTTAATCCAAGTTAGGTCGGGTTGACATGGGGAATAGTTGACTTGAGTCAACCCAAGTTAGGTCGGGTTGACCTAGTGAGTTTTGAATTGGGTTAAAATGAGTTGTCTGGTTGCCTCGGTGATTCAGCTGAATTGGTTTCACCCAAGTTAGGCCGAGTTCACCTGGTGAGTCAATTGAATTAGGTTAACCCAATTTAGGTCGAGTTGATTCGATGAATTAGTTGAATGGGCTAACTCGAGTTAGTTCGGGTTGTCACTATGAATCAGTTGAATTGGGTTAACTTGAGTTATGTCAAATTGACGTTGTGTAGAATTGAGTTCACCCGAATTAGGTCGGGTTGAACCAGTGAATTTGTTGAATTAGTTTAACCTAAGATAGAATAGATTAACTCCTTGGATGGGTTAAATTGGGTTAACCTGAGTTAGGTCAGGTTGTTCCACTAATTCAGTTGAATAAGGTTAACTGGAGTTAGATCGGGTTAACCCTAATATTCATTTGAATTTAGTTAACCTAGGTCAGGTTGAACTGATGAATCAATTTTTATTCACTTAACCTGAGTTAGGTTAGGTTGACCTAGTGAATCTTCTGAATTGAGTTAACTCGAGTTATGTCGGGTTGACTCAGTGGTTTAGTTGAATTGGGTTAATTCGAGTTAGGATATGTTGATCTGATGAGTTGAGTTTAATTAGGATAACTTAAGTTTGATCGGATTGATTCACTGACTCAGTTGAATTGGGTTAATCTGAGTTGCAACAGGTTGACCTGATGATTTAGTTGAATTGGGTAACCTGAGTTAGGTCAGGTTGACCCAATGTTTCAGTTGAATTGGGTTACAAGGGTTAGGTCAGGTTGGCTCGGTGGATAGTTGAACTAGGTTAAAATGAGTTAGGTCAAGTTGACCTGTTAGGTTGGGTTGACCTAGAGAATCAATTAAAATGGATTAATCTGAGTTACGCCGGATTGACCCTATGATTCAGTTGAATTTGGTCTCAGTTAGACCCAAGAGAAGTTTTGACTATGTTTAGGTTAGGTTGGACTTAAGTTAGGTCAAGTTTGGGCTAGACCTAGAGAAAGTTCAAATTGAACTAAGTCTAAGTAGGTTAGACTTAAGACAGATGACTTTTAGGTCTAATTTAAGTTAGACCAAAGATTTGTTCATGATTTTACGTCTGATGTGAGTTATACCTAAGGAGTTCATATAAAATTTAGGTCTAATTTGGGTTAGACTTAAACGTGGTTGAAGCTAGGTCCAAGTTGATTGGACATAGGGTTTATGCTTAGGTCTGATAAGGCTTAAACCTAAGAGGTTTTAGATTATGTCTAATTTGGGTTAGATAAAAAGTTTAGGGTTTGGTCTCATTTGGGTTAAACCCAAGGTTTATGGGTAAGAACAAAAGGGACTTAAGTTAGGGTTTAGGTCAAGTTTGGGTTTGACATAGTATTTTGGGTTAGGTCTAATTTGGGTTAGACCTAAGGTTTATGATTAGATCTAATTTAGGTTAAACCTAAAGGGATTTAAGTTAAGGTTTATGTCTAATTTGGGTTAAACCTAAAAGTGCTCAAGCTAGGGTTTTATTTTAATTTGGGTTAGACCTAAAATACTTAAGGCTGGTGTAAGTCTAATGTTGGTTAGATCTAAAAGGTTTAGGGTTTAGGCCTAGTGCGGCCTAGACCTAAAAGGTTTAGGGTTAAACTAATACAAAGTTAGGTTAGATCTAGTTAAAATTGGATTGGACTAAGTCTAGATTGGGTTTGACTTAGGCTGTTTTAGGTCAGACTAAATTTAAGTTTGGTTAAACCTAGTAGGGTTCAGGTTGGCTTAGGTCTAATTTATATTAGACCTAGATCATACCCAATTTAAAAATGATCTAGATCAAGTCTCAATATCAATTGGATTAGATCCAATTGTAAGTCTGCATAGGTTTGGTCTAAGTTGAGTTAGACCTAACTCAAGCCTAAGCTCAAATTAGGCTAACCCTTAACCATTAAGGGTATTTTCATGGTTAGAGGGATAACCATGGTGTCAAAACCTTAAGACTCCTTCTACGTTAGGTCCTCAAGTATTTTAAATTTTAATTTTAAGGTAAATTGTGCCAAAGTGTTAAAATTTTTAATTTTATAAATTTACCCTTAATTTACCAAATTTTCAATTTAGGGATTTCAAGGGTGGAAATTTTAATTTTATTTCAATGCCCTAAATTTTCTAGTCCATTTCCATTTTTATTTTAAATTTTTTGCTTTTTTTAATTATCTTTCAGAATAATTACAAATTTGGTAGAAAATTAATCATTTTGATGCTAAGAAAGCCCTTAACCTTAGAAAGATCAGAGAATGTTTTCAAGGGTGGAGGGAAGAATCCCTAAACTTTTCACATTTTTTGGGCTTATATTTAACTTTTAATAATCAAAATACTCTATGGAGTATTTAATTAATTAAAAATTAAATATGGTTCAATTATTTTAAAATTTATTTTCATTAATTTTTGCACTTTCACTGAGTTTAGAGGTATTTTTATATTATTTTTATGTTTTTAATACATTAAGTTATGAATTTTGCAGTTTTTAAGTATTTTTTGGATTTATTTAATTTAGAAATAAAAATTATCCACTTAACCACGTTAGCACTGAGTCAAACCTTGGAGTTGTCGAATGGGTGTGTGGTGCTACATGATTGGAAGCGCTTTCCATTTGGTTGTTGCACTGTCCCGTAGTTTGCTCCCCCATTCTATCTGATTGTGTTTTTCGACCCCATCACAGTTGTCCATTTCTAATACATGGAAATGGACGACATCCATTCATTGTCCCTACGAAATGGTCAACCGAAAAAGGTCTATGATCAAACCCTAATATCTTACTTAATTCTCAACCAAATCACTTAGCGTTTGTTCCTACACATTCATTTAGTCAAGACAAAGCTATCTATAAGGCTATGTGGACATGCATTGTTGGTTTTCTTCATAAAAGACCATATTGAGAGAAATATTTAGGGTTTTTTATCCATACCTTGTTTCAAGAGGGGAGGCCTCGATTGAGCTTGCTTCATTTTGATGTCATGAACCTCCTCCTTACTTCAATTTGAACTGAAATTGGTCCTAGCTATGAACAATACCAAAGGGTTCCATGGTTTGGTGTTGGAATGGGTTAGAGGACTTAAGAAGGCTCAATTTTGATTGGGGAAAGTGTCTTTAGGCTTGGGGAATCTTATGGGAGAGTTGATTTTGAGTTTTTAAGGAACTTGATGTTGGAGCCTAAACTGGTCCTGATTTTTAGTAGAAAAAATATGGTTTTGTAGTGGAGGGGAAGGCTTAAGAATAGTAGAGAACAACTATCTAGGTCTAGCAGAACACTTTTCTTGTTGGTATCAAGAAGATTGAAGGGTTGTTTAGGGAGCTTAATGTGTATGCAAGGTGCTCGGGTTCCCTCCTTATATATCCATTGAAAGGGTTAGGAGAGCTTGGCATGGCATTGGAAAGGTTGACCGGCTCCTCAAGGGATTTCTAGAGAATTTCAGGTGGCTTTTGGCAATGGGAAGGAGATTTGGCAATTTTCCACACCATAGTCATGGTGGCATCAGTGGTGGAGAGGGAAGCATGGGAAGGAGCTTAGCTTGATTGGAAGGCCTTTTGGTGGGTGGCTAAGACCATATTTAGTCTGCTCTTGGCCTCCCCAAGGCCTGCTTTGGCTCACCAGGAGGGGGTCAAAGGAACCATAACCAAGGTGCCATGTGGCTTCCCTCATGGTGAGTGATGCCAAACTTTTACTTAAGTGCTTGGACTTATCTTGGTTTGTCTTGTCATGTCAACTACATGTCATGGTGGTTTGATTTATGTCTTGGATGATCCATAAAGAATGGGTCATATGATTCATAGGGCATGTGCTTGGGTTGGATCTTAGGATTCTTGGGTTTAATCTATTTGGATTGAGTTTAGTCAAATATTTTAGGCCCTAAGGAAAATTAATAATCCACTCAATTAAATAATTTATTAATTAATCATGTGATCTATGGGAGGTTGACCCCATGGTGCTAATTGGGCTCTCCACATGGTGTGATTTCATGACCATGTTGGATGGAGTTCAATTGGATTGCAAGGTGGCCAATTAAAAAAGTTTTAACCAAAATTGGGCTAGGCCCAATTGGTTTTAACAAATCATGGTGTCACTAAGTTTTGGAAACAAAAAGGTGTGTTAGGTTTTAAAGTGACTTTTAGGGTTTGTTGGGGTTGGGGCGGCCTTTAATGAGGCTAGGGATCAATTTAGGTAGACTCTTCTCCCAAAGTGAATTTTATGATCAAAGTGGCCCCAAGGGTCTATAGGAAGGCTCCTAAGGTTTAGGGTTTATTTGGGTGACCCAAGGCATGTCTTGTTCAGAGGCTTTAACTTTGGTCTATCACCAGGTCAAACCCTAAACCAACTCAATCAAGGGTTGAGGGCTTGGGCTTGTCCTCTTGAAGCCCAAAAAAGGAGCACAACCTTGGTCTAAGAGTTATGTGCAGGGTGATTCCTCACAAAACTGAGGTCAACAAATGAACCCCAACATGTGTGGTCCACTAGACAGGTGCATCGCACATATTGGTGTTGAACAAATAGTCAGCCAAATTCCTGAGCACATCGATAATTCAAAAATGTTATGGAGAAGGGCCACGTATGGGTTGAAATTCTTGTTGGGAATTCTTCGAATGTTGGTTGCTCAAGAGAGTCACGTAGCTTAGAGGGGAATGTCATAATCCAATAAAAGGGGTGGGGCGTGTTCTTATATCCACTTGTGAAACTCGTTCGTTAGAACCGTGTAAATAACCGTGAAAGGATCTTTCCAATATTCAAGAGGTCAATGTCACATTTCTATTTCATTAAGAAGGAATGTCATGATTTTATATGAGGAGGGTTGCAGATCCTACTAGCAAAGTAGAATATATGTCATATTCAATTAAAAGAGGTCTTATACCAATTATCAGAAATGTCAAATGGCATGCCCCTATCACATTAGAGAGGAATTCATTGGACAAACATCCTTACTAAGCGGAGAACATGTAAGCTAGAGGAAAGTCATGATTCTATGTCAGGAGGGTTGCAGATCCTACTAGCAAAGGATAATGAATGCCATTTTTCATTGAATGAGGTCTCATTCCAATTCTTGAAAATGTCAAATTTCATGTTTCTTTCTCATGAGGGAGGAATGTTTTTGGACTTACATTCTAACAAAAAGGAGAACCAGTAAGCTAGAGCAAAGTTATGTTTCTGTGTCCGGAGGGTTGTAGATCCTACTAGCAAAGGAGAATGGATACCATTTTTCATTGAAGCAAGTCTCATACCAATTTTTGAGTATATTAAATGTCATTTCTCGGTCTCTTTTTGGAGAAATTTCATTAGACTTATATCTTAACTAAAAGGAGAAAAAGTAAGTTGGATAAATGTCATGATTCAATGTCAAGAGGGTTATAGATCCTACTAACAAAGGAGAATGGATGCCATATTCATTTAAAAGAGTTCTCATACTAATTCTCAAAGATGTCAAATGTCATGTCCCTATCTCATTAGGGAGGAATTCCGTTGGACTTCCTAATAGGATGACATGTAAGCTTGAGGAAAGTCGAGATTCCATGTCAAGAGTGTTGTTGATCCTACTTGCAAAGGGGGAAGCTGTGTGAAAGTAGCACAAAAATGGGTTGGTCAAGAATTGTTATAAATTCTTATAGTTTGATGGTATAGGCCACCCAAGGGAACTTACATCTTGCAAATGGTTGGTTTTAGTTGGTTATGTAGTTGAATTTTGATTTGTAGGATTTGACTTATCTATTTGGTATAGGCCACCTGGAGGAATTTACACCTTGCCTATAGGTTGTCTTAGTTGGTGTAGTTGTCAGATGTCATTTTGCAGGATTTTGTCCCCTTTGTATTTAGTTACTGTCATTTTTTGGTCTACGGGTGTCCACTTCGGTCTTTTTGTACCTAAAAAGAAATTTGTTAGTGGAAGAAGACTGATTATAGCAAAAGGGTATCTAAACCCATTCTTATTACAAAAGAGATGTCCAAGATACATCATTGATAATGTCCTAATATCAAAGATGTCTAATATTACATCAAAGATAATGTCCTTATAACAAGGACATCAAACATCACACATTTCTTGTCTTTGCTCATGTCTGTTGTACAGATCCCTCGAGCTCTTTATTGTGTAGTGATCCCCTCTCACTAGAAAGCCTACTGTGGGCATCAGCACCCCGAGGTAAGTCCTCTCGAGCCTCTTCTAAGTATTTGCGTAGCTACAGGTCACAATAGCTCCGGGGTTGCAATCCTTAAAGTTCTAGCTTAGGCTGGTAGGATCAATATGTGAAAGACATGACAAGAGAATCCATTGTAAGTGCAATAAACAATGAATAGTTCACTTTCTCTATGGGATCAATATGTGGTACTCTTGAACCAAATTAATACTTAACACGTGCACTTGCATTGTATGACAAACTTATATTCCATTAAGTTTTTCCATATCAATTTGTCTCTCTTATTATTGTTTTTTTTCTCATTTCTAAGTGTTTAGATGATGGTTTACTTCCTGAAAGGTGGTGAGTTTATCAAGGCAAATTAAGAAAGAATATATGGTAGAATAGACCCCTAGGATATAAATCTTGCTTAAGATATGTCAAAAGGCCAAGTGATGTAAGAATCACCAACACTTCATGCATGATGATCTCCACATCTCATGATAATGAGATATTTTGCTCACATGACGAGGATGAAAAAGTTAAGGTGCCCCTCCTGAATTTGAGGATATTGCGCTTTAATGGAAGGTATTTGTGTATTTTTCTTTTAGGTGCAATTAAAGTGATGAAAGATGATGAAATGAGTGAAAAATTATCAAATTTATATATAAAATGAAGAAGGTATGGAAATGAGTTGACTGTCAGGAGACATAGAAGGTCGTGCCTAAGTGTCGAAGCTTCGCGCTTACTCGTCATGTAGCTAATGATGAANATATATATATATATATATATATATATATATATATATATATATAAAGAGAGGTAGAGATAGAGAGATAGAAGACTTAGGACATTTTTAGAGAGTAGAAAGTAAAGAGTTGTAAGATTTTATTTAGAGCTTCTTTTTACTTTTATCATTCCTAGTGAAAAAGAAAGTGATTAGATAGTTCTAAGTAAGAATCTATTGTAATTTATGAGTGAGATAGAGAGATTTTAACCCTCTAAGGTTGGGTGACCTAGCCTAGGGAGGATTGTAAGAGAAATAAAGAGATTCAAAGGAACTTCAAGAGTTTGGTGGAGAGGAATTTGAGATAAGTTTTTTGTTTTTGTGACTATATTTGGTTTTAATTTATTCTTCTTATGTTTAATATAATTTCTACTTCTAAACCTATTCATTGTTATGTTTTCTTCATGAACTCTGAGTAGTTTTTTGTAACTTTTTCCATAAAATGATAAGTAATTAAGTTTTGGATAGAAGTTTTGAGAAGTATTGATCTATAATGCTAGAATAAGTTTTGCTGATTTAATCCTTATACTTCATTTACTTCTTGATTTGGCCAATTGAGATGTTAAAATTTGTTTTGAGAACTCCTAAGATCCATGATGGTACTGTCTTAGTCAACCAATGTTAGAATCACATGAGATTGTGTGGATGAGATTGTAATTCATATTGTTGAGTGCAAATAAATAGGGAAATAAACTTTGAAGGGTGTAGAGTTAGAGGCATTTAGAGTGACAGTCTAAAGCCCACAATTTGGTATATTATCTTAGGTTTTGATCCGAGAAGTTAGCCCCGAAGTGAGGGAGAAGAGGGAAGTCTAGAATGAGAGCTAGTATCTTCCCTACCTAGCATGTCTTTAGGATTATTCAAACTTTAGATTAACCAATGTTCTTTATAGAATCTCTAGTAAGGGTAAAGAATAATATTGCTCCTTTTTGGCACAACACAATATAAATAATTTCACAACAAAATTCCTATACTTGTTACTAATTCATGATAAGGAAAAAATATTTCATTTTTATTGCTTTCATCTTAAAAAAATCTAGTTAAATTTAGTTAGTTGTTTACTTTATTTTCAATTATCAAAATTACAAAAAAGAATCAAACTTTCATTCCTTCCATAATATCTATAGTTTGAGTAAGACTCTCTTTCAAAATAGAGTTTGTTATATAATTTCTTCTTAAGAGTTTGTAGTTCTGCTTTGGGTTCGATATTTTTGGGCTTAATCAAAAGCCTTATATTACTTGATAATGATATGTATACTTGTGTAGTATCTCAATATTTAAATATAAAAGAATAACGCACCAAGTTTTGGTACCGTTGCAAAGAAAGAAATATAAATAAAGAGAATCAAGAATCGGACCACACATACATTGTAGTACTATCGTACCAGATAGGGATCAAGTTTTTGGCTTCTATTATTAGGAAACTTATATCTAGTTCTTAGAAGTGGAGTCAAAAGCAGAAATACATAGAAGAAAATGGGATCACATTTTTGGCATCGTTGCTAGGGAGAAAAAGAAAAATTTACTAAAATTTGAAGGAATTTTTAGGAAAACAAATTTATATTTTTAGAAAGCCTTATTTAAACTTTTAGATTTATTATTGAAATATCATAGTGTTGTTTTTATCTAAGTTCTTGTTTGTGTGATTTTATTTTATTTTGTAGTAATGTATGAGTAGTTCATGTTCTAAAAGACTAGTGTGCTACGATTCTGAATTAGAAAGAGCTATTAGAAAAATAAAATTAATAAAAAATACAGAAAAATTTCAAAAATTTCAAGAAATGGCAACCCAAAATAGTCAAAATGCTGAAATTCATCAAGAATTTACACCTTTAAGAGATTATGCAATATCTACAGTAGATGAACTTCATCGTAGTATTCAAAAACCTGTTGTAGTGGTTAATTCATTTGAACTTAAAATAGTATCAAATAATCATTTTGGGGGAGCACCAACTAAAGATCCAAATTTACATCTTGTCAATTTTGTAGATTTATGTGCTACATTTAAATATGATGGTGTTTTGGATGATACTATTAGACTTAGAATTTTTTCATTCTCACTTAGGAATAAGGTTAAGATATGGTTCAATTTGTTAGCGCCAAGATTTATCAAAACTTGGGGTGATTTAGTGTAAAAATTTCTTGCTAAATATTTTTCACCATAAAAAACTGTGAAGCTTAAAAATGATATTACATCATTTTGACAGTTTGAAGGGGAATCTATTTATGAAGCATGCAAAAAATTTAAATAACTCTAAAAAAGTGTCTGCACCATGGTATACGATATTGCTTAATAATTTAAAACTTTTCATAATGTATTAGCTGGATCGCTAAGATCTATTATCGATGCCGCTGTTGGTAGTTCATTGATGTCAAAACTATTTCATGATGCATATGCTTTAATTGAAGAGATTATTTCTAATAATTTTTTATGGCCTTCTGAGAGGGTAAATTCTAAAAAGGTAGCCAATATTCATGAATCTGATGCTTTTTTAATATTAGCAAATTAAGTTGCTACAATTTCAAGGAAGTTAGACCAATTTTAAATGAATTTTTTTCAACCAATTTCAATGATTATAGATAATTCAATAAGCAAAATGGTAGATTCCAAAAAATCATTAGAAACTTTGAATGTCATAAATAATAAGACAAATAACATATATTCAAACTATCATAACCTAGGTTAGAAAAACCAGCCTAGCTTTAACTGGAACAATAATAATTTGTGTGGTAATAATCAACAATAGGGAAACACCCTAGTAAACCCATTGAGAAACTGGAACAACCAAGGTAATAATAATTATAGTCCTACTTCCACAATTTAAGCAAAAAACTTTTTTATAGATGAAGTGGTGTTACAGATGGGAAATCAGTTACAAAGTTAATGAACTGTAATTAGAAATATTGATAATCAAGTGGGAAAAAAATAACAAATTAATTAAGTAATAGATCCCAAAGAACACTTCCTAGTAATACAGAGGTAAATCCAAAAGTCCAGAGTGAAGAACAAGTAAAAGTTGTTCAACATAGAAGTGCAAGACAGTTGGAAGGTAGAGTTCAAAAAGAGATTGAAGTAGAGAGAGAAGAAATTGAAGAGCCTAAAGAGGACACTCAAAAAGGTTTAGAGAGATCTATTTCTCCACTAGAAATTGACTTGAAAAAACCACCACCTCAATTTCCTCAGAGACTTCGTCAACAAAAGTTAGATAAACGATTTTCAAAATTTATGAAAATCTTTAAAAATCTTACAATTAATATTTCATTTCCTGAAGCTTTAAAATAAATGTCAACCTATGTGAAGTTTATGAAAGATATTCTTAACAGAAAAAAGAAGTTCAAAGATAACGAGACTGTCGCACTTAGTGAGGAGTGCAGTGCTATAATTTAGAAAAAGCTTTCTAAAAAGCTCAAAGATCCTGGTAGCTTCATAATTCAATGTGCATAGGAGACATATTTTATGGGAAAGCTTTATGTGATTTAAGTGCAAGCATTAACCTTATGCCTTTATCAATATTTAAAAGACTGGGATTAGGAGAAATATCACCAATTACTATAACTTTACATTTAGTAGATCGTTCAATAATATATCCTAAGGGAGTTATAGAAGATGTTTTAGTAAAAAGAATCAATTTATCTTTCTTATTGATTTCTTTGTGCTAGATATGGAGGAGGATAAAGAGATGCCTATCATTTTCGGGTGACCTTTTCTAGCTACAGGAAGAGCAACGATAGATGTGCAGAAAGGGGAAATTGATGAAGTATCTTGAAAAAGGTAAAGATGATGAATGTTACAAGATGAATGTAATAAGATATCTGAGTGAATGTCATTTAAAGCAACTTAATGAAAGAGTTGAAACACAGGCAAGAAGAATAATTAGATCAATTTGATGATTTTCATGAGAAAGATTCAAATTATGTTCGAGAAAGTTTTGAAGTTTTGATATGATAGAAAAAGATAAATCTTTTTGTCCATTGACTAAAAAACCTCCTGAACTTGAATTGAAATTACTTCCTAAATATTTAAAATATGCCTTTTTAGGTGATTCCTCAATATTACCAGTTCTAATTTCCTCAAATTTAACTTTAGAAGAGGAAGACGATTTAATGAAAACTTTGAAAAATTATAAGAAAAACTTTTGATGGACAACTGTTGATATTAAAGAAATCAGTCCTTCCATTTTTATGCATAGAATTGTTATGAAAGAAAACTGCAAACACAAGGTGGATCCTCAAAGGAGATTGAATCGTGTTATGAAAGTAATTGTTAAGAAAGAAATTTTAAAGTGGTTATATGCTGAAATTACTTACCCAATTTTAGATAGTGCATGGGTTAATCTAATTCACTGTGTTCTTATTAAAGAAGGAGTGACAATGACTATCAATGAAAATAACGAGTTAATACCAATAAGACAAGTCATAGGGTGTCAAATATGTATTTATCATAGAAAACGAAATCTAGCCACTAGGAAAGATCATTTTCCACTACCCTTTCTAGATCAAATGTTAGATAGACTAGCTGGGCACAAATTCTTTTGTTTTCTTGATGGATATATTGGTTATCATCAAATACAAATAGCTCCCAAGAATCAAGAGAAATGAACTTTTACCAGTCCTTATAATACATTTGCTTTTAGAAGAATGCCCTTTTGTTTATGTAATGCCCCTGCTATATTTCAAATATGAATGATGGCTATTTTCTGTGATTTAATTGAAAAAGGAATTGAAGTTTTTTATGGCTGATGTTTCAGTGTTTGGAACTTCATTTGAATTGTGTTTAGAATATTTATCAAGAGTTCTTAAGCGCTGTGAAGAAACAAATTTAGTCATTAATTAGAAAAATATCAATATATGGTAGCAAGAGGAATTTTTATAGAAAATCACATATTAAAAAATGGTATGAAAGTAGACCCTGCAAAAAATTCAAGTGATCACTAATTTACCTCACCCAACAAATGTAAGGGAAATTAAGAGTTTTTTAGGATATGTTGGATTCTACATGTAATATATTAAAGAATTCTAAAAAATTACTAAGCCTCCATGTCATTTACTCGAAAAAGATGTAATTTTTAATTTTAATAAGGAGTGTCTAAAAGCTTTTGAGTTATTAAATAAAAAAAATTAGTCACTGCACTAATTATTGTTTCACCGGATTGGGGAAAACCTTTTGAATTGATTTGTGATGCAAGTGATTATACTATTAGAGTTATTTTAGAACAAAAACATGATAAGAGTTTCAAAGTAATTTAATATTCTAGTAGAACTTTTAATGAAGCTCAAATTGATTATACCACAAATGAAAAAGAGTTATTAGCAATATTATATGCTTTTGATAAATTCAGATCATATTTAATTGGAACAAAATGTGTTATGCATACAAATAATTTTGTTATTAATCATATAATAAAAAATAAGGATGAAAAACTAAGACTGATAAGATGGATTCTTATGAAAGAATTTGACTTTGATATAGTAGATAGGAAGAGAGATGATATTCAAATTGCTGATCTTCTGTTCAGGCTTTAATTAAGAAAATCACTCTATTTTTAAAAAGAAATTAATGAACATTATCCAGATGAAAAATTGTTCAATATTAATGAGTGGTGATTTTTCATGGTATGCTGAGAGTATGAACTTTATTGTTACTGATATTATACCAATGGTCTGACATACCAAGAAACGAGGAAATTTTGATCTGAAGCTAAAACTTATTTTTGGGATGACCCATTTTTTATATAAATAAGGAAATGATCTAATTATTCGAAGGTGTATGCCTTTAGAAGAAACTTATGAAATTATCCAAAAATGTCATGATTCTTATTTTAGGGGACATTTTGATGTTGATAAAACAATATACAAAATTTTGCAATATAGATTTTATTGGCCTAAAATTTTTAGAGATATTAATGCTTATATCAAAATTTGTGATTGATGTCAACATATAGGAAATATTTCTAGAAGAAATGAGATGCCCCTCAATTATATGTTGGAAGTCAAAATATTTGATGTTTGGGGATTAGATTTCACGGGACTATTTATATCATCTTTCAGAAATTTATATATATTGCTAGTAGTAGATTATATATCCAAATAGATAGAAGTTGTTGCTTTATGCTTGATTGTTTTATGTGAAGATATGGCATGAAGATAATGTAAAACCAAGCGTTTTGTGGGAGACAACCTATAGTTATTAGTGTGTATTTATTTTAAATGACATGTTGTTGTGTTTGATTAAGAAAAAAGTGGTAGTATTTTTTAATATATAATGATATAGTGAGGATTCTAAGACCTTAATTTATGACATAGAAATGTTGGAATGCATATTTGGACGTTAAGCAAACCTGTGCTAAAGTAAACACCGACGCTTAAGCACCAACACGCGGCGCTTAAGCGCGGTAGTTAAAACAAGAAGAAAAAATGTGTAGAATTAATAATATAAAAGGATTAAACGTGGTTTAGTGGCTTTAAACATGATTTAGTGGTTTGTGAACGTGTGTAGTGGGTCTAGGATTCATCGAAGGTCTATAAATAGCATGGGAATGAAGAGAACTTTTACCCCCTTCAATTTTTCATCCTAAAGTCTAAGTGAAGAGAAAAAGAGTGAGAGAACTTGCAAAAATTTCTTCTTGGGAGATTGAAATGACAAAGAAAGAAAAACCCATTAAGAAGAGGTTTGTGACTAAAAGTGCACAAGAGTTAAGCAACAGATTCCTAACTGTTAGCATAAAGGAATAGCGGAGAAGATCGCAAAAATTGAGGCCAATGTGGCTTCAATTGCAGAAAAAGTGAATGAGACTAATGCACACTTGAAGTATATCAGATGGCAACTCAAAATGTAATTCAACTTTACAAGTCATATAAAAGAAGCAGATAAGGCGATTTATTTGAAAAACAAGTGGATTGAAGAAAACTCAATGAGTTTTCTTCACCACCATTCGTTCTATCAAGTATATATGCTGAATGCCCCAAGAGAAACAAGTGAAAGGCCAAGATATGTTCCATCGGAAGGAGAATGGATTTCAATTTGAGATTCTAGTTTGTTTGTTTGTAGCTGGTGTTTGTTTGTTTTATGTGCTTTGATGTTAAGTTTGTTTTGTAGTTGAATTGATGCGTTTAAGAGATCTCATCCAAGAATCTTTGGATTGAAAAAAAAATATGTGTAAATTGTGTTTGTATTTTTTAGAAAAACTTAATGAAAGTGTTCATTTATGTGAAAAAATTATGTGTTGTTTAATGTTGAATTGAAATTGTGAAAATTTGTGAATTTTGAGAAAGACGAGAATAGAAGGGGGAGAAAATAGTTATCGAGATTTATAAAATCATTTAGGGGTGGATGACTTAGGCTAGATGTGCATTTAACTTAAATGTTGAAAATATCCAAAATTGTGCACTGACGCCTAAGCACCAAAACCCCAAGCTTAAGCACTGATTACCCAAGAGGTAGGGGCCTAAGAGCTGAACTAGCAGCACTTAAGTGCCGGTTCACTTAAACTGGTTCACAAATAGATAAAAGTAAATTATTGAACCGAAAATCACCATATTTAACCCCGACCATCATCTTCTTCCTCTGGCATTCGCAATTTTGGTCTTATGCCATTTCTAAAGTTGAAGATTTCTTGGTGGAATTGAGCCAAATTTGTTAGTTTTCATCTTATCAAGTTGAGAGCTTCACTTATATGTAGAAATTTTTTATTTTCACCATATATTTGGAGTACATTGTCAAATTATCTGAAAATCACTGCTCATCATGGTAACCTAAGAAAAATCTATATAAATTACATGGAAATGATATTTTAAGGTTTTGGAATTAAATTTTAGTGATTTAGACTTGAGTTTAGGATTTATTGAGAATTTTATGTGATTTTTAGAAAATGTCACCAAAAATGAAAATGAGCAAGGGGAAGTTCACTTTTGATTCAAGCGCATTGATATTGGATCCTTAATCTATCAGGCGATCATAAGTTCTACCAAAGCTGCCACTACTACAGGTTTGGGATTCGCATCCTTAACCTTTTCTTTATGTGAGTAGGATGGTGTGAGATTTGATAGTTGGGAGGAGAATCTGTAGCCACTAAAGCCTATTACATTGTCAATGTGAAATCTTATTCAGAGCATTCTATATTTGGCTGTAGAGGAGGATTTTCAAGAGTTTTTGGTGCTTTTACATCTCGTGCTTCTACTTTACGAGCAACTACTTCACAAGGCCAGTCGACTAGTCGTGATTCCCAATCATAATTAATGCAGAGGATGTTAGATAACATAAACTACACTGCAGATAACGTATTATATTTAGAGAACTATATAGGACATATTGATACCTATATGAAGAGACATAATGATTATGAAGAAAAATATCACTCATCTTTGGAAAGCTTTATCAGGGGTGACCAAAGTGTGGTATTTCCTCCATATCCACATTACCCTTACTATGATCCTACGAAATTTTGGGATGATGATGATGATGATTGTGATGAAGAGGAGGAATAGCATTGATTTGAATATTTTATTTTTAAATTGTTTACTTTTATGTCCTGTAGTTGTTTGGATTGCTACTATGTTATATGTTATTGTTTGTTGTTGTTGTATGGACTGTTGTTCTTTATGTTTTTTTATTTGTTGTGTTGGATACTGTTGTGATGTTTAAAAATGTATTTGTGTTGTTGTGACTAGTTATGTTTAGTGATTGTGTGAACATTGTTGTTTAGTTGTATTTTATTGGTCTGTGAAGAACTTATTCCAGAGATATTAAAGAGATTTAGAATATTGTTAACTTTCAATAAAGAATTTCATGTTTAAATTTTCAATTTACAACTATATATTTTTTTAATTTTGTAGTTATGTATTTCTGTTGGTTTGTGTTTATTTGCTTTTATGTTATCCTCCACTACATAAAGTATGTTGAATCTCATATATGTGAAAATTAAGTTAAAATATGTTCAATTTATTTTTACTCCTATTTTTAATTTTTGTACTTGTATATTTAGGATATGAAAATTCCTGTAAGCATGTTATTTTTAGTTTTCATTCCTACCTATATATATTATGTTAAAATGTTTTATTTAATTAAAAATTTAAGTTTGGGGGAGGGGGGGATGAAAAACCTTTTTCAAAACTTCAATTTTTTTTTATTCTCAAATATGCTACAATTAAATTTGATTTTGATTTAAAAAAATGATTATGTGTATGAAGTTATATTAGGGAAGTAAAATTTTGAATATAGAAATGATTAAGAAAATTTAGTTGAAATCTATAGTGATGAAGAAAATTTTGAAGTTAAAAATTCTTAGTGTAGAAACGATAAATATTGTGTAACTACCTTTAGAAGGAGATGTATTTTTGAATAATGTTGTAGGATTAGACTTTTATTTTCAATACTTAACTTTCTTTTATTAAAATAATTTTTAAAACTATTATTTTATTTTTAAGTAAAGGATATATATCAAACCTTTGCTTTAGAAAAGGAAAAGTGGAATTCAAAACCAGTAAAGAACTATCCAGATATAGTAATCCTCACCTGAAAAAAAAGAAAAAGAAAAAGAAAATAAAAATAAAAAGAAAAAGAAAAGGAAAAGGAAAAGAAAAGTAAAGTTGAAAAAGGGAGGATAAGCTTGAGGATCAGTGCCTAATAAAAAATTGGTTCCAGATCTGATCTTTATAAATTATAAGACTTGAGAAACTCTTAAGATTAAACATAAAATATAGTAAGTATTATTATTATTAATAAAAATTTTAAGTGGGGAAGATAGAATGTCTAAACCTTACATTTGGTAAATCTACAAGTATCTCTGAACTAAATAAGAACCATATTTTCAGACTTCTTCATATTAAAAATTTCTAAACTCTAAGTTGGTCTCATTTAATAAAGCCTTTTCTAAATTGGACTACTATATTTCTAGAACAAAATTTTAGAATATCCTAAAGAAACTCATTTACATAATCTTCTTATTTTGGTTTTGAAAGATTGGAGTGTCACTTAAGGATAAGTAACGTTTTAAGTTTGGAGGAATTTGATACACTTAAAATATATAACATTTATGTACACATTTTTAAGCCTATTTTTTAGTATATTTCATTTTAATGGAAGGTATTTGTGTGTTTTTCTTTCAGGTACAATTAAAGCGATGAAATATGGCGAAAGGAGTGAAAATGGAACAAATTTGGATTAAAAATGAAGGTGTGAAAATGAATTGTGGCGCCTAAGCGCCTAAAGCTGACGCTTAAGCACCATGAGATAGAGAAGGTTGCGAATAAGCACCAAAGACCTCACACTTACGCGTCAGGTAGTTAATGATGAAAAATCAAGAAATTTTGGATGAATTTCAAAGGGGTGTTTGAAGCAACTCTTGGTGAAAATGTGGATTGTAGTTAAAAGGCACAAAAATACACTGAAATGGCTCATGAAAATAGACAACTCTTGGAAGATTCATTAAATGTGGACACATATTGAAGAGATATATAGATATAGAGAGAAGGAGAAATAGAGAGATAGAAAACTTAGGACATTTTGAGAGAGTAGAAAGTAAGGAGTTGTAGGATTTTATTTAAGGCTTCTTTTCACTTTTCTCATTCCTAGTGAAGGAGAAAGTGATTGGATAGTTCTAAGTAAAAATCCATTGTAGTTTGTTAGTGAGATAAAGAGATTTTAACCTTTTAAGGTTGAACAACCAGACCTAGCGAGGATTGTAAAAGAAAGGAAGAGATTCAAAGCAACTTAAAGAGTTTGGTGGAGAAGAATTTGAGATAAGTTTTTATCTTTGTGACTACATTTGTTTTAATTTAGACTTCTTGTGTTTTACATGATTTCTACTTTTAAACTTAATTTTTATTATGTTTTCTCCATGAATTCTAAGGTGTTTTCCTTATATTTTTCTTTAAAATGATAAGTAATTAAGTATTGGATGGAAGTTGTGTGAAGTATTGATCTATAACGTTGGAATAGGTTGTGATGATTTAATCATTGTACCCAATTTACTTCTTGATTTGGCCAGTTGAGATGTTAAAGTTTATTGTGATAACATGTAAGATCAGTGATGGTATTCTCTCAGTCAACTAATGGTAGATACATATGAGATTGTATGGATGAGAATGTAATTCACATGGTCGGGTGCAAATAAATAGAGAAATAAACTTTAAAGAGTGTAGAGTTAGAGGACTTCAGATGACAGTCTAAAGCCCCAATTCAGTATATTTTTTTAGGTCTTGATACGAGAAGTTAGCCCCCATTTGGAGGGAGAAGAAGGAACTCTAGAGTGAGAACTAGTATCTTCTCTATCTAGCTCGTCTTTAAGATTATTCAAATTTTAGATTAACCAATGTTTTTTATATCATAGGGTAAAGAATAATATTGCTCCTATTTGGCACGACATTATTTTAAATACTTTCATAACAAAATTCCTTTACTTGTTATTGATTCATGATAAAGAAAAAACATATTTTATTTATATATTGCTTTCATCTTAAAAAAAATCCAATTAAATTTAGTTAGTTGTTTACTTTATTTTCAATTATCAAAATCACCAAAAAAAATCAAACTTTCATTCCTACCATAGTATCTATAGTTTGAGTAAGACTCTAGAGTTTGTTATCTAATTTCTTCTTTAGAGTTTGTATTTCTCTCTGTGGGTTCGATATTTCGAAGCTTAATTAAAATATCTTATATTACTTCATAACGATACGTATACTTGAGTATTATTCCAATATTTAAAAAAAAAATAACAGGACACTGATACATTTAAAATATATAGTGTTTTTAGACATATTTTTATATCTATTTTTGATATATTGTGCTTTAATGGAAGGTATTTGTGTGTTTTTCTTTCAGTTACAATTAAAAATGTGAAAATTGCTAAAAGGAGTGAAAAAGGATCAAATATGGAGCAAAAATGCAAAAATGGTGAAAAAGTATTTTGGCGCCTAAGCGCTTAGGCGCCGGTGAAACAAAGAAGGTCGTGCCTAAACGTCAAAGGCCCTGCGCTTAAGCACCAGTGATAGTTACTTGGCGGGTTAATTCATTTTGACAAATTTTGAAGGGACATTTGAGGCACCTATTGGCTAAAATGGGTGGTTATAACCACCAAGGATGAAAATATAATTAAAGGACTTATGAAATGAGGCATCCCTTGGTAAATACATCGAATCAGGACACATTTTGAAGAGATACCAAGGCACCTCTTGGAAAATTATAAAAGAAGGAAGTTGAGACTTTTAGAAGTTTCCTGGAAAGTTCTTGAAGAAGTTCGTGGAGAAGCTTTTGGAGAAAATTTCAAGCACCACAAATTTATTTTTCTGTTTGTTTTTAGTTTTATTTTGAGAGTTAAAAGTGTTGTAAGAGAGAAGAGATTCAAAAGAACTTTAAGAGTTTGGTGGAGGATTTGAGATAAGTTTTTATCTTTATTTTAAACTACTTTTGGTTTTAATCGAGACTTTTGTTGTTTTGACAATGATTTCTACTTTTAAACTAAAGTGTTGTTTTGTTTTCTCCATGGATTTTGATTAGTTTTTTTTTCTTTCTCCTTAAAATGATAAGTAATTAAAGTATTGGATTGAAGTTGTGGAGAGTATTAATCTTTAATGTTGAGATAAGTTGTGATGATTTAATTCCTTGCACTTCATTTACTTCTTGATCTGATCATTTATATGTTAAAATTTGTTGTGAGAACATGTAAGAACTGGGATGGTATTGTCTCAGTCAACAATTGGAAAGAATCACATGAGATTGTATGAATGAGAATGTAGTTCATATGATTGAGTGCAAATAAATAGGGAAATAATATTTGAATGGTGTAAAGTTAGAGGACTTTAAAATGACAGGTTAAAGCCCCCAACTTGGTTTATTGTTTTAGATTTTGATACGTGATGTTAGCCCCTAAGTGGAGGGAATCGAGGAAACTCTAGAGTGAGAGCTGGTATCTTCCCTACCTAGCCGGTCTTCAGAACTATTTAAACTTTAAATTAGTCAATGTTCTTTATAGTATCTCTAGTAAGGGTAATGAATAATATTGCTCCTATTTGACACAACACAATTTGAATACTTCTACAACATAATTCCTATACTTATTACTAATTCTTGATAAGGAGAAACATATTTCGTATTCAGTGTTTTTTTTACATAAACTCAAGTTATCCTTAATAAGTTTTTTTTTCATTTTCAAACATTAAAAATACCAAAAAGAGTTTAAATTTTATTCTTGTTATAAAACCTATAGTCCAAGTATTTGCCTTTTTAAAGTAGAAAGATTGTTATTTTAATTATTGCATAATGTGAACAATCCCTGTGGGTTCGATATTCGGGGCTTAATAAAAAAAGTTATACATTACTTGATAATGATATGTATACTTGTGTAATATCTCAATATATATTAAGTTAAAAAGTTAAATTCATATTTTCTCTAGGATCAAGTTTTTGGTACTGTTGCAAAGTAAGGAAAGATAAGTGAAAAATAAAATCAACTACATTGTTTTACTGTTGCACATAAACAGTCGGGATCAGGCACCAAGTTTTTGACACCTTTGTAAAGAAAGAAATATAAATAAAGAGAATCAAGAATCTAACCACACATAAATCATAGTACTATCGTACCATATTGGGATCAAGTTTTTGGCTTTTGTTGTTAGGAAACTTACATCTAGTTCTTAGCAGTGGATTCAAAAGCAGAAGTATATAAAAGAAATGGGGATCAAGAATTTGACTGGTTGAAGACCACCGATTGACCAATGAGCAGTCGACTGAATGACTATCTATCGATCGAAGGCTAGTCCAAAAAACCAAAGGACTACGTAGGCTAACAAAAGTCAGGCATCCACGCCAGCAACATAACAAAGGTTTACTGCCTCAGCAATCTCAGAAATATTAACGTGAGACTCTCTCAAGATGACCCCTAAAGATCTCCAGAAATCATGGAACAATAGACAGGCGAGCCGATCGGCCATCCCAAGATCGATTGATTACCACAGTTAAACCTGGCTAGCTTCTCAGAGCGAAGGCTGATTGGTGACCATGCAAAATAGCCGACCGAATTCCAAAAGCGAAGGCCGATAAAAGTCCATATGGAATGTTTTCAAAATCAGTTACGACTTCGAAAAGACATATCAAAAAACAAGAATACTCTATAAAACTCCTATTAGAGCAGGGGAATGCATGTACTTTTACTTTTTGTCCCTCAACCTTCTATAAATATAGTACCACAACATGTATTATGGACTTTTGTCACTCTAGGCATTTGACCTTTTCAGACTCTTCTCCTTGGACTTAAATCTGTTGGGAGAACTCTTCCCCATTCTCTCTTGTATTTCTGCTTTGCAAGATATAGCATAAATCATTGTCTAGGAATATCTGTTCGCACCTACGGGACAAGTTTGTGTCTTTAAATTCATTCTACACTTACATAAGCAAGTATTTAGCCTACAAATACTTTTTTATATAGAACTAAATATTAAATTTTAAGTAATAGATATTTTAATTCATAAAAGGATATGTATCAATGAATGTAAATTTGGTCATTACCTATCTCTTCGGGACTTGGGCTGTTTCCAGATAATAAATCTTAGGCAGTCGGGCCATACTCATGATTTCGTGTTAGGTAGGACTTAATCTTATATGTCTTGTACTTTTCTTTAACTTATTGTGTGTGATCTACATTCTACAAATGAGAATATATATAATATAACTTTTTCTTATCACGAGACAACTAATTAATAGCTGATATGGTGGACGTGTATCGCCATTCCTTTCAAAAATTTTACACTCGATGAGATATGTAAATTTAATGTGGCCAGATACAAATTTAAAATTAAAGAACATTCAAAAAATATATAATGTTATTCATCTATTGCAGATAACATGTGAATACTGATTTCAACGAATTCTTAGGTTTGTTTGGGGTAGCTTGTGCATCAGTTTATCATGAAACGTGGTCCGCTGGTCGACAGCGGGGGTCGACCCGCGGTCTGCGTTTAGTGTAAAAAGTCCAAACGCGGCAGATAGCGTTTTCAAAAACGCACTAACCAAACAGTTAGACAACATTTTTAAAAACGCCTTCGTTCGTATAAGTTGCCCCAACGCGTAATTTCAACATAAATTTCAGCAGATATGATTCGAATAGAATATATGAATAGTTATGATGGTATTTACTCAAAAAAGTAAAAAAAAAATGATCACCATATCATATTTTAACAAAGGTATGATATATATATATA